>JADANM010005989.1:7223831-7258974 GCA_026213755.1 Eurema hecabe
AAACGGTTTACGGTAAATAAGGAAACGCACAAAAGAAACCGCACAAATGGACACGTAACGTTACATTCTGGAAAAATCTATAAATACGTATGTCGTCTAGCAAGAAATAAATTGTTAATTTCTCAAGAGACGCTCGCACAAATCAACTTGTTCCTGGCCTGAAAAGGGATTGTTTCAATTGCGTATTCTTTAAGGGTATGAGACATCGAGCGGGGAAAATGTTTTATATAACAATGTGCTCGAAGGAGTTTGTTTTTGTTACTGACTACATCTTAATTCTGTCATTGCCTTTACTTCGCATTGTCTTGAATTGTTAAATGTGAAGAGTTCCTTAGTAATAGGTTACAATATACAATCGCATTGCTATTATTTGTTTCGATGAATTTAGTCATTAAACTAGAGAAATAGCCTACCTGTGGTCCCCTAAAAATACGAACTACATATTACTTTCCCTTAGACCATACGAGCGAGACACAGATTATACTATAACTAAATAAATTTAGTTTAAGTTTATCATTTTCTTTTACGATATTAACCATGAATTTTGACAAGGAGTAAAACCATAGAGTATTGCCTGTTACAGGCAAACGAAGTGCAATCGTAAACCAAAGCAAATAAACAAAAGTGAATATATAATACACTAAGTCAGCCATATAATAAATTCACGAATACGTCAATTACTAGCACAAAATAACAAACTTTTTAGTGTGCAAACATTTTAAACAATACATTTCAGAAGTAGGACAATTTGATAAGAATTAAGTATATATATCAAGTATTTCTCACACTACAGTATACAACTGCTTTGCCAGTACAAGAAAGGTATTGGTCAATCCTTTTATAGCTTCTACAAGAAAAACTACTCATCCATAATGAAGACTGTGCTAGCTTTTCTTCTGTTCGTAACTCTCATCTTCTTAACACAAAGCTCTCCTATCGGTAAGTACTTACAACTCAGCAACTGACTAAACAAAAATAGACATTCTAAGAAGAATTTAAAAATAGACCTTTTTTAAATAACCCTCAATAAAAAGATTACGAATTTATTTCACAGTTTCTAAAGACGTCTTTATTTTAACGAAATTTTATAAAAAGTTTTTGAGTTTGTGTGAGTTCTTATTTCATTGATTTTTGTAGGACGTAATCTCTGAAACTAACTTTTAAAAAATACTTATTATTATTATTAGAATAAGTATAATTGGCTTATAACTGAGTAAAACTGTGGGATACAATTAGTTTCTATAGTACGCGTCATGAAACTTTACGGCTGAACGAAACCTGCGCAGAAGTAAAAAATAAGGTATCGAGGTAACGGCGCGGCGTGCAGGGCGCGTGATCGTCGGGTGCGCGAGCGTTGATTGTTTGTCCCAGTCGTGTTGTCTTTCTCGCACCAATACGTCAATTACGAGCGCGATTCTACCGATGCGCAGCGCAGCGCGCATTCTCGTCCAGAGCTAAACATAAATGACGCGTACTATAATTACTACAGTGGAAAAAAAATATATTTATTACAGATGATAAGGAAGCTTCAATCCAGGGCGTGCCATTAGAGGCAATGGCGCCAGATACGCCACTAGAGGCAATGCTGTCAATAACGGTGACGGGCGGTTCGCGACAGAACATCTGCACGGCGCTGCTGTGCCACAACGTGTGCATCGCGCTCGGCTGGCGGACCGGCAGCTGCAACATCAGGCTCGAGTGTGTCTGCAGGCGATAGATATATTATATCTACGCTATAAATTACTAGCAGTGCCCCGCGGCTTAACCGGGATATAAAGCCCTATGTGCTAACCCAGGGTTTCAACTATCCTCACATCAAATTTAAACTAAATCAGTCCAGCCTTTTTTTCGTGAAAGAATAACAAAAATACATCGATACATATATTCTCACAAACTTTAACATTTATAATATTAGTAGGATAGGATAAATCTCCATAGAGACTGTTACATTACCGTTCTACATATGCTGCCCTTAAAACAATTAGGTAAACACTCAATCGACTCCGATCGCTTTGAGACATTACTTTTGATTTGCGTTTAAGTGTTCAATCAAAGTCAATACTAATATACTTACATTATTTTGGAGATATTATCTATGTCAGATAAATAGTTGTAACTGCTCTTTTTCATAAGTAAAATTTCATTGTAATTATATCACCGAGTCTAATATGTAACTTAGTGTAGGATTTTCATATCAATGATGTAATGTTTAATAATAAATTGTATTTTAAAAGTGTTTCTATAGGATACCATTTCATTGGTAAAGCATGTATATGATTGTGATATTATAAAAATAAACTTAGTTAAAACAATTTTAACGTGTTTTATTAAAATTATATACAATTATAAATTATATATTAATGCCCCAATTAAGTAAGTAATATTATTATTATAAAGTTTTAACCGTCGACTTCGACATAGATTCAATAAAGATTCTCTCTAAAGTTTTGGAGAAATGTCTGATCTTAGTGTAGATCAACAAAATTCCTTATTACCAATACGGAGTTGGTATATTACTACAGCGTTGTTGGGTAAATACTCCTAATATAAAACTTAAAATTATACTTATTATAGTTCAAGTACAAACTGTTTTACGGAGAAAGCATGTAGCGAAACACTACTACATGCGCCGAATTTAATGAAAATCAAAATGAAAATGTTTATTTTCTTTAATGGACAAAGAAGAATCTAACCTTCCTCAGAACTAAAGGGAGTCAACCACTGACTGGCCGTTCGTAAGTCCTCTATGGTTCGTGGTCGAGAAATTGTATATATACTGTCTCGAAAAAAATATCATAAGCGCGATTCAGAAGTCGGTCGCTACATAAATAGTATTTAAACAGATTCGTGTCAAAATACACTGAAGGGATATCTGTAGAAAGTTAATTAAGTTGCGGAAGTTATGAATCGCAATCAATCGTCACGAAGTAATTTTGGTTAAAAAGTCTGTTTCCATATTGCTTTCCGGCTTAAAATTTATTTTTACTTTATTCAAAGTTCACATGTGATTTTTTGTCAATGAGTAAGGGCAATGTATAATTTATTTTTAGAACCTTCAAAGGCTGAGATAAGTTTTAAACAATAAAAGAGAACTTTTACCAAATAAAAAAAATCTTTTAGTGTTTCACGTAACTTATGTCACAAAAAACAATATAAATACGCTACTCGCTCTAAATCTTATCCACAAATTCTTTACAAAAACAAACACACACAGTAGTGTGTGTGTTTTTATTAGTAAATTAAAATAAAATTCAACTCCAATGAAACGACGCATACAAAAACCATCCAATGAAAAAACGACGGTTATCGCAAAAACTATTCCAAGATCATTCCAGAAGAATAAAATCCAATTTAACGAACACAGAATTTCCATTTCCACTTAACGCATGACGGCATGAAGTTCGAAGCAATAGAAACCTTAATTTACTTGGGAATGAATAAAAAGCAAATTCTATCAGATTCAGGAACGTATGCTTGCGGCAACTTTAACTTTACAAATGTACTCTATTTACCCAGCCCTCGAACGAATATGCACCAACATAGATTAACTCGCAGATGTGTTAGTCGGAAATTCTTCGCCCACTCAATAATTTCTGGTCGAGCTGTTTAGAGATTTATACGTATCGTCTTTAAAGTGTCTCTGAGGTATTCTGAAATGGTTAGCTAAAAAAGGTGTTTTTATTACTGGAGGTTTCTGTGTAAATTGTTTAATAATAAGTGGTTTAGTGCAATAAAATATTTGATTTTAAGTTTAATAAAAATCTATAGTTTCAATACCTTAAGTACGTAAATTTATCTATGTACACTGTACATGAAATTACAATATGCATACCAAATTTAATACTTAGTGTGTTTTGATTGTTGTAACATGAAGTATGAACATATTAACAATTTACGAATATGTCATCTTGTGCATAGAGGTGCATTACATTTTTATTCTTTGACTAAGATTATTTTTACAAGAAGTTGGTTTCTAGAAAGACGCAAATATCGAATTGGTCCATTCTTATACTCGCGTTTGCTTGTTCTACGCTGGTTAGAAAGTTTGCTGGCAGTTTGCATAAAGTGATACTAAATTATTCTGCTGGCATTTGTTTATTGCAAAAATATATTGGTATTCCTAAAGTTATAATTAAAGCTAAAAATCTTAATACCACAGGCACTGGCAACATTTTTAGTTTTCCGCGAACAGAAAATTGGCTTGATACGATAAATTATGCGAGTGTTTAAATGTGGACTGCTTTATGAAGCGCAACTCTTTCTCGCAACTGCTCTAATTAATATCTATTTATATGAAAATCAGTTGTAAAGTAAAGATAAGTATATCTCATTAAAACAATATTGATCGCATCCACAAAAGGCTTGCGGTTTTCATTAACAACTTTCCTCAAATGTTTATGTTTGCTGAGCTTCTTTGAAAGGCTCGGAACGTTTAACTTTTACAATTTTACGCGATTCGTGGAGTTGTGGCGCTATCAGTTATTCGGTTGGGTTTTGTTTGAATCAAACATCATTTGGGAATGTGGGATGGGCCGCAAATTGTTTGCTAGTATGAATATCGACCAAACTTGTTGGATGGGAATTCCTTTAAATTCCTACTCATTTTAAAATTAGTAATTGTCTCTGTTGTTTACCTAAACGTTAAGCATTCGGCTGGAATGAAATTTGTTACCTAAATGCAAGCAATTTCAATTTCACGATCACGTTTAAGGGAAAGAATCACTATTTTTACCGTTAAAGTAGTTTGAAATTTCTATGCCAATGTGTCTATAATAATTTTATTTATTGATTTCTTCTTTTTAAAGAAACAAGGTAGCGCTGGCTAGCGATTACAGAATATAATTTTAGGTAGAATATAAACCAAAGAAAATATTAATTTAACCTTGATTAGAAAACTCTAACAAATAGCAAAATACCTATAATATTAAATAGTCAGTCCCATAGATCGATCGTCCAACCCCGAAAGGGCGACGTAATAATATTCATTTGCTTGTAAAATGTCACAAGTATGACAAGATGGTTAGCAACCAGTGATGTAGGTCAGGGAGTATTAAATTTTCAATTACAACAGAAACGCCAGCTCAAGTGAACTTTGACTTTGACAATATTATAGCCGAGTGACTCCTCAGTTGAACCCCGATCTATGCCGGGCAGGTCTGGTGGCGATTCAATTGAAATGTTTATTTGGTTAAGTGTCGTTTCGTTGTTTCCTTCGAGATCATTTAATATCTGGTTGCTTTGTTCGTATTTGACTTCGTTATTGTTGTTCTTAAATACATAAGCTCGTAACGGGATAGTACCAGGTACCACGGTTCCCACACTATTACACATGTTTTCAGTAATTGAAGCGAAGAGTCATTGCCATAAGGCGCTCCCCTCATTCTATTGACCGCCTCTTTAAAAAGAAAATTCATATCTAAGTACAGATACACAATATTACTTATAAAAATTGTTTTATGTTTTTATGCACCTTTTACATTGATAGACACCATTATGTAGTTATATATAACACGGCTTTAAAGCTGTGATGTAAATAAAAATCTATAAAGATATAAAAAGAAAAAATGAATTTTGAAAAGCCGTTCTTTACAAAAAATCCGTGTCATAAAGATAAAACATGTCAGCCACGTTTTGGTAAAGCGCGTTTAAAAAAGAAATTTCAGATTGGCGAGTAAAAAACATTTTAATACGAATTTTTAGCAATCCATCGAGCGATCGCGATCGAGAAATTTTCATATGAAAAATATCCCATACAAATATTCAAATTGAATGGGACATGCGCGTTTTATTTTATTCGGTTTTCAGATAGGCTCGTTAGTTCTGTGGTTTCACTGTTAAGGGTATCGACTTTATTGACTTAGATATTTCGGAACTGTAACGATACGAAATACCTTTCATTCAAGTTTTAGTTGGTAACGGTTTTTGGATTTTCATAACGTATCTTATCTTTTGTAAAGAACTTGTTTCTGAAAGAATAAAAAATCACACGGAAAGATGAAAATTAGAAGCAGATATTTTAAAAGCTGGGAATTTACTTTTAACTTTTGTCCAAATACTGTTTTTTTCTTTTGATTTTCATCTATACAAAGTTGGACATCTACAAACGTTGAAAATATAAAATTTGGAGTAGTTGATTAAGTTATATATAAACTTGAATTTCATAAGTTTAAGTAATTTACTTTTAAATTTTGAAATCTCATACCTCAACCCACAAATAAAGGGATTATTAAATAAAATCAAGAAAACTCTAATTTAACCAATGAAATGTTTTAAGGTTAATATATTTCACGATTTTGAATGTGTTCATTTATTATAGTAGTAAACTGTACATTAGATTTACATTGAACTAATAGATAAGACAAGTCCCAGAAGTCATATTTCCATTTGACGACGTTTTAGAAGTTAATATTGGTTCGTAGATTTCTTTCGATTCCTAGTAATCCTTCATTAATTGGAAAGATTCAAGCCGATGGAATGATCGAACTCCTTAGTAGCGAGTAAAATTATCTAGTTTTGCTTATTGGAATAGTTGCAATACAAATAGTTATTAGCTACTTTTGTCTTTTTAAACGTTTCATCTAATCAATCTTTTAAAAATCGCATCAAAATTAGTTATATTAGTATTAGTTTTAAAGATGAAAGCATATATAATTTAATATATAGATAGATACACAGAGGAAAGCGACGTTCTTTTATACAAGGGAGTGATAATACGTGTGTGTGTGTGCGTTTATGTATACGCTACGCTCTCGAGCAATGCATTTGAGAGATTCCTTTTACAATTCAATATTTCCTCAATCACATCATATTCCATATCTCTTCAGCTCCAGTACAAAAGAATAAATAATTGTATAAAGCATGTCTAAATATATAATTTATTCATAGAAACTCGTTTAAATATCCAAGACAGGGAAATCATTTGCAATTAAAACTTGCATAGTGAAGTTTAATAAGAAACAAGAGTTTCCAGAGCAGTTGTTTTGCATATATTTTAACTAGTTAAAAATTCTGTCCGTACTTAGTTATTTATATTCTTTAACTTAAATATCTTAATAATCTTGAGGGATGTTGCTTATAGTTTTTAGCTAAAGAGATAGATATAGATCGCGTCACGAATGTTTAGCGCTTGGCGAGAATAGCTGCGCATCGGTAGAATCGCGCTAGTAATTAACGTATTGGTGCGAGAAAGACAACACGACTGGGACAACCAATCAACGCTCGCGCACCCGACGATCACGCGCCCCGCGCGCCGCATCGTCCCATTGATACCTTATTTTTGACTTTGCGCAGGTTTCGTTCAGCGCTAAAGTTTCTTGACGCTACTTATACTTAAAGTTATTAGTGTAAGTTTTTACTAGTTTAGGTTTAGGTTTTGGTAAACTTATAGTTTAGCAATGTCTGTCCACCGTATGTTCCTTTTAATCGACGCTTGTAGGACAGTTACTATTATTCCATAATGACCAATTTAATGTTTAAATGAAAGTGAAATTAATATACATAAACTAACGGATGTTCCGTTTGTTTAAAAATCCGTTAGCTTCAAAAGTTTGAAATTTCGTATATCAAAATTCTTATTCGTAATTAATATAATCTGAAGGTTCCAGAAAATTAAATACTTTTGTCGCATACCGTATTTCTTTGGAATAGCATGTCATCCGTAGTATATCCATTTATTTACCACCTGGAAACATTCTTACTCCATCCGAAAAAAATGCCGGCAACATATTCGTGAGACCTTTTACGATTGCTTAAAGGCGGAGGTAGTTAATTACAATCAGGTACCTACCTGATTGTAATCGTTTACCCGTATTTCTACAAAAAAAGATGTAAGAATTAAATCAATTTCACGCAGCATCTCATCGGTAACGTTACGAGTCAGTACCGACGGCCGAGTTTTATGGTACGGTGTGTTTGAATAATGGAGCAAGCGGAACATCTATCTGCCTAAGTGATAGACGAGAGCGGGCATTATATTATTTTACTTGGAAGTAAGAATCAAAGTAACTTCGTGATTGTTGGTTAGTAAAATTGGAATTTGCAGTTGACCAATATGAGTTAGATTTCTATGATATTTAAAAGAAATAATACTCGTATTTTTGACGCATTTTTAAACAGTTCCGTTGACTGTTATAAATAGGAGAAATGGTTTGATAGCTAGTATATTTACACTTTAGATTAATATTAATATAATACATTGTAGGTTCAAAGAATATTTATCAGTATATAGGTGAGTTAAAATACGGTAGTAGTGAAACGTGTGTTAAATTATCCCTAATTCTTTCTTAGGACGCGGATTAGGTCCTCATTCTTATTAAACTTTTTCAGCTCACACTAGTAATAAAACTTTAAAAGTATGCATGTACTATGCATCTCAGAGTGATCAACTTTACAAATACCGGGGAGTTTTAAAGTACCTTCGACTTAAGTGATAGTATGAAGCGGTTTTGATATATTCCCATTTCATTTCGGAAAAGGAGAAAATTATGCGTGTAATAAATTGAAGGGGTATCATAGTAATATATTTTTACTGTTATATGTTCAGCGTTCTTATTTTTAAGATCATATTATGTATAAAGATTTTTGAGAATTAGAAAGTTAAGTATGAAACTTGAAACTAATATGTGTAGACCCGAATGACGAACAGTCATCGATGAAGCGAAGTCAAGACCTAGAGTCAAGTAACGCGAGGTAAGAAAAATGATACTACATGCAGCCTAGTTGCATTAAGATATGTTTGATTTTGAGTTTGAGAAATGCATGCTATGCACTATAAGCTTCACTCTGCCCCAGCTAAGGGACAAAGGACTTTAAATCAAGCAATTCAAAACTAATAGATGAGACAACCCATAATATAATGATCGTGCGTTAAATATCCAATTCTTGAGACAACCTAATCCTTTTATGGTACGTTGTGTTTGAATAATGGAGCAGTCGCGGTTCCATCGGCTTAAGTGACGGCGGGAAGCGAGTTTGATCGATTCGCATTTCAGTACAAATGTATGTCATAAATAGTGGTCCTATAACAGACTTTCTAATTTTTTTTTTCTCTTAGAATTCTTATAAAATCCTTCATTGTTATACCTCATTAGATAGCTGAATAACCGTAGATATTTTTAAGAGTATCTGCAGGATAAGCCACATACATTATTTTTTAAATATTAACCAAAGAAAAAATAAATTACGTAGAATTTATTCTTATTTTCTTATTTTCGATCACATTCTGCGAGCCTGTCGATTCGATTGCAGGTAAATTAATAATGAAAATAATAAATCCACTTACCTACTATACAAATACAGCAAAAGAAGCAAAAAATAGGGCCTAAAAACATAAAAAAGTAGACAAAAAAATCGTCATTTTTATTAAAAACCTTTAAAGTCCAATAACTTGATAACAGTTATGTTTGGGATGTAGTATTTCATAGTCAAATAAGTCAGAAATGATGAAAACTACTTACCCAGTAACCCTGTATAGGTAAAAGGCGTTACCCCCGAAGTAAAATCTTATGCTGAAAAACTAAAAAGGACAGGCTCACACTTTCCCATCTAACTATTCTTAACCATCATCATTGCTAAATTTAAAAAAAAGTCGCTAATTCCTATAACTAATGCGCGTTGAAACACCGTTCGTAACGTATACGAACTTCGTATACAATTTGATACTAAATATCTCAGATTAAACCGCTTGTTAGAGTAACTGTCACTGAAATCGTCTAAGGCTTGAAAACTTGCATTCTTACGGAATTTGTTGTGAAATATTTCAATGGATTTTTTCGAGTGATAAAACGGCTCTCGTTGAATATTGTAATTTGTGAGCTGTAAATGGCTGAAATTTTATATTTTATAGAAGAGCAAATGACAGATGAAATATATATATACATGAAAAGTGTCTGCCCATAGAAAGTCGAAAGCTTGGTGGATCTAAATTAAGAGGATCCATGACAAAATTTAATAAAGGCCGGTTAAGCTGCTGCTAAATTCCACTACCGCACTGCACGTCACAGGCTGAAATACCATCCGCACCACCTTGACAGCTGGTAGTTAACCACAGTGCGATTTAAAAGGAACTTTTTGACACGTACCACCACCACGTTGTGGAATCAGCTCTCTCATGCTATATTTCCGATGAATTACGACTTGAGGTGCTTTGAGAAGAGAGCGTACATCTTTTTAAAAGGTCGGCAACCCACTCCAGAGTTGTCAAGCTCTGCGAGTGTTCATGGGCGGCGATGACCACTTACCATCAGGTGGCTCGCCTGCTCGTTTGCCCCTTTGTTATAAAAACAATAATAATAAGAAGGTGGAAAATGTATTATGTGCCTCTTGTGTTCCAAATCATCAAACGAAAAGCAAAAACATTTCTGATGTGATGCCATTACTTGATAACGGTTTTTTGTCGGAGTTCAAGTTAAATGTTAATACTATAATATATTTTTTTTATTGTCAAGTATATCTGTTTTAGATTCACTTCCTTTTTTAATTAAAACACAACACTAAAAATTACATTAGAAAACCATTCAGCCAGAATCGTTTCGTATAGTAGATCCCGTATAGAAAGTATAAGCGAATACTCAAACGTATGTCATTGGGGAAAAATAATTATCGACGGGGTTTCTTTGCAATTCCCTATACCATTCTATGTAGCCGTAATCCGTCTCAATCAAGATAGGGTTGTTTTATTCCTAAATTGGACCCGAATTACGCTTGAGAAATGTTCGGGTCCATGAATACTTTCTTTAGGATATTCTTAATGTTAAATACGTGTAATATAATAGTAATGTTAGTACTTATTGGCTAACTGCGTTGTTTAACTTCTTTAAAAACCGTTACTGAATTGTTTTTTATTATCAAATTAAATATCATTAATAAAAAGAGACGAAGACAAATATTATCAAATAAACAAGATCAATAGCCTAATTTTAGGGCAAGAATAAGATGATTTATTTTCATCAATAGCTGTTCTTCGAAACATGGTTAAGGAAATATAAATAGAAAAATTATGCTTTTCAATATTTTGATAATGTTTTGAGTATAGGTGGACGAGATTTACTAACTTGTATTGATTACTCATATTTTGGAGATCTAAATCAGGTGAACATTAAATTTTCCAGTACGAATGCAGTTTCAACAATCAGTGCCTTCGCATATATTGGCTTTGCAAAGTGCGCTATCCGGAACGCAGCCTTAACTCACATTATCTTTAAAAACTTAATACAAACGGTAAAGCATACAATTTCGTTTTAGTATTTGGCACGGCGCCGTGCTACGAATGCCAAATAAATTATCTCGCGGTTAAATATTGGTTGTACAAACTCCTACTACCCTTGGAACATTTCCTACTCAGCAATTTATCGTTCTAAACAATCGTTTGTATCAATTTGCCTGAGCTCATAGCAAATCAATGAATTCTCTATAGAGCAACGGTTATTTGTAACTATTATTGGCGCTGTTATTTACTGGATGCTCGAAACGCGTTTTCCATTTGTGACCTAATTATGAGCAGTCGGTATTTATTCATACATAGTTTTACAATAGTAAAGACTCGTAGTTATGATGTCTTTAATACTCTTATTTAGAAATGTAACTATAGCCTTAGAATATTCCATAATTAAATATCAATATTAACAGAATAATTAATAATCACATTTCTCTTTACATTTTACTCACTTAGATAATAATTTACTAAAATAAGTAACATAATTTTAAAAGTTACTAAATAAATCTAGCAAGCATTATTTTACACCTTTAAGTATACAACGGTCAAATATAATTATAGCAGAATAAAATACTAATTTGATGAAATTATTTAGATTTGGCGAATAAGAAATTCAGTGGAAGCCAATTTTTTTTGTATCTTATAAACAGTTTAATATTTACACATTCAAAATGGCGTCTTAGCGTTCAAAAAACATCATTTACAAGCGTCGTTAGCGTTGAATAAAGAGAGAGCATCAATAATTAAACAATTGCAGTTTTTAACATACAAATATTGACTAAAAAGTCAACTACACTAAACCTAGGATACCTCGTCGAAATCTCTTTAAAGTGAGAAGACCGCCTATTACGCCTAATTTTGTAATTTGAAATAAATTTATCTATTCTTTTCTTATTACGGTGTAATAAAGTGTAATTAAATGAACAAATAGATTATCACAGCTTCCATAGTTCGTAAACATCTGAAATCACCAAAGCAAAACTGGCATCCATTTTAAGGGAACAAAATTAATAAAAGCGCAAAATTGTACGTTAAAATGGAAGCAAATGTGGTGTCTGAGAAAATTGCCATGCCACCATAACGACTCGCATTTGTCACCGCGAACAAAGACAGCCATCATTGCTCTTTTAAATGTATTCTTTAAATTTTTATTCATATTATGAATGCGTAAATAACGGTTAAACGTATTTAGGTGTAGCTAAGCTTATTGTAAGCGTGTCATTGATTGAATTGTGTTTGTTGCATATGAATTTAAGATTAAAATAGTATTCAGTGAAAAAATATTGTTTCCTGGTTTGAAATTTCAAGGTTCTACTTAATATTACTGTATATCTTTTACCCCTGTAAGTATAGCGCATAATGTCGTATATTGCACTTTCTAGACTTATAGACACACATGATAACATTTTTATGTAATTTGATTGTAATCTAAATATATATAATTCAAAGGTGACTGACTGACATAGTGATCTATCAACGCACAGCCCACTGGACGGATCGTGATGAAATTTGCAGTGCAGGTAGATGTTATGACGTAAGGATCCGCTAAGAAAGTATTTTGATCAATTATATCCTCAAGGGGATAAAATAGGGGATGAAAGTTTGTATGAAAATCCACGCGGGCGGAGTCGCGGGCAACAGCTAGTTATTTATAAACGTTGAGTAGAATAGTTTTATAAACGTATGAGTTAGTGACTAGGGATACTACGTGTTATATGCAGGAAGTTTTGAAATTTGTACAAAACATTAAATTGCTTAACATAGCTCATAAGCCTTGATTCAAATTGTAATAGTCGTTCTTTCGTCCATACTTACAATTCTTCTTTAAAGATTAAAGTGTACAAAAATAGAAAAACTAGAAGTATTTTACGTGTCCAAGCGAAATGCGATGTTTCACCCACTGGCGTCTATTAAAGCTCTTTGCCCAGCCCCTACACTCCGATTTCAAAGGACTTTGTAATCTTGGAATCCTTGGAGCAAATTGCTAGTGAAAACCACAAGGCTAACAGTGTCGTGTTCAGTACCTTACTAACCAAATTAATTATTCCCTGTTTTGGTTCCTTGTATTCCATGTTTCTTAATTGATACAAAGTTACTTTTTGCTTCGTAATTGCGTCTTTGGCACAAAGGCTGAGTAATGTCTGTTGTTTATGTGAAAATTGTAGTCTTTGGGTGTTTTTTAAGATGTTGGTGTAAGCGACATGTGTTTTAAAAAAGCTAATACTTCGTTTTAGTAACATTTTATGAAATATAATTTGTTGGAGGTAATGACAGTACGCCGCCATCTTGGTCTATTGAACGCGTCGCTTAACTTTACTCCAAGTCTTACCGATGGTCTTTGCTTCATCAATAATTAATTAATAAACCGCTGCTAGTTCTAGATTGGATGTTCACTTTAAAGCTTTCCTTCGATATAGAAGTAAGTATTTCCTCAAATTCACAAGAAATTAAGGTACATATATGAAGCATGTCTTCTAATTAAACTTAAATTTCCTTTAACACGTGACCATCTTAATTGAATTCATTCCTAATTATAAAATATATTTCATATACAAATTGCTAGGTTCTTAACCAAAATATTTTCTAAATCAATTAAATAAAATAAACTAGACGTATAAAAACAACATAAAGATTAGTTTGTGAGCTCGTACGGCGCCCTATTTCTTCCAGTCGAGGAACTGTTCAGAGAATCAGACCGACTTTGTGGTTCACGCTCATAAGAATGTATTGTATTGGAGGTATTGTGTTGGAGTTTACACTTTGATATAAGGACTGAAGTTTGTCGGATAGTTTACCTATTTAGAGATTGGTTTTTGTTGTGATCATGCTTTAATGTCCCATTGGTTGTTTGCTTATATTAAAATGTGTTTACTTTACTGTATTTTTTTATGCGATGAAGTGGGGAGACGAGCTGGACGTACTCCTGATGTTAAGACTCATTGGCCCAGTATCCCATGGTTTCAGCTATCTTCATACATCTTCTTGCCATCTTTTTTATATCATTTGTTTTTTTAACTAGGCAATAACTCGAGGGATAGTTTTAATACGTTTTCTCCTATAACGCTTCATTATTATGAAAAATTCGATGCAAAATATTGCATCAGCTCAAATTTCGAGTCAGTTCTATTCCATTTGTAAATCAGGAATTATTTCCATCTTCCGATCCTTGAACCTATTTGCATCAATGGTGCACTAATCAAACATGCAAATATGGGAACGCACACACGTGATTAGTCCACGGCTGGTATTATGAGACGTGGACCGTGCATCGAACTACCTGGGGCAAGCATTTAGCTGCAGTCTGTCTTTACTCTGTTCACTATTTTTTTAATTTTTGCATGATTGAGCTCTACCACTTCTAATAGTAAAATATTTATATGTCAATGGAAGAGGGACTTGTTCATTTAAGTAGGTAAGGATCTGTGGACTGTTTGTATGTACCTAATAGTTCCTAGTCGATAGATTGTTTAAAAAATTATAGTTTAAAAAAACTAAAAAACCACGCTTTTATAGCTAATCGAACTAAAAAGTAGAAAATTTGATATTGGGAAACTGTTATTAAATTATTGCATTGTCATCGGCCCTTAATACGTGTGCAAAGTTTCAAATTAATCGAACTTCTGGAAATCGGTCAAATTTATGCTCAAAGATTCCATTACATAGATACAACCCAAGCTAATATAAAGCGTGGTAAAAAGTGCTTAGTCTGAATATCAACATAAGAGTAGTTTCTACAATGAGATAATTCTAATAGTTACTTCTAACTGATTAAAAACATATCTATCTATATTTATTTTTTTATTTTTTATTTATTACACTTCGTTACACATAACAATATAAACCTTATAAAATAGGAAACATTGTTGTAACTGGCGGCCTTATCACTTAAGAGTGATCTCTTCCAGGCAACCAAGTCAGGACAAAACATACAAAATAAACAATTAGGTGGCGTAGTGCAACTTTAAACAATAAGAGACACATTACAAAATACTTACACATAATATAATACTATATACATACATAGATAAGAAGGTTCTATCTATATTTAGTATAATGAAAGGATAAAAAATGCCAGTAGGCGGATAATAAACAAATAATTGCGTCATCGTCATCATTAATATTCATAAAATTAAATATCGTATAGATGTTACGAGTCTTCTGATGAATTGCTTACAAGTTAAATAGGCAAACGTGGGAATATAAGCGAGCCCGCGACTAGCATTATGGCCAATGGACCATGAGTCGGATTATTCAGGACACGCGTTTAGTAGCTGACTTCATTATATCACGACAATTCAGATTTGACTACAAAAGATTATAAATACATCAAAAATGACAAATCATCGTGACACAAAAATTGTCTATATAATTTGTGTTGTGTTTAGATAACAAAACTATCAAATGATATGTATTTTTTAAAAATACAATTAATAACTATTCAACCTACAATGTTTTACAGTAAACATTTTTTACAATTGTGTATTAATGTTCAATAATGTTCATTATATTTAAAGCTATTCAATGAACTCATTACAATAATATCAACAGTCTTTTGTTGTCATATATAAATAATATTACAATTTAAGCGAAAACATTTACGTGGTAATTTTGATACCCTCATTCGTTTGTAAAGTTATTGGCATAGGAAAACACTTTATGTATTCCTAATAAATCAAAAATAAAATATTAGCATAGATTTACCTACGCCTGATATGAAATAAAGGCTTGTTCAGTCTTAAACAATATTATCTCTGTTTGCGGCAGGTAGTACAAACAATTTTAATTTAAGGGCTTTATACAATCGACAATAATCTTGGGTAATCTTGTCATAGTTATTCGTAAAATTCAATCACCACAATTTTTTTCTATCATTTCTGGTCAGGCGAGTCTTAGAAAAACCTTTATTAAAATTCCCTGCATAAACGTCCCTTATGACATATATAATATTAAGACTATTATTCAGAATTTTGCATAAGAATGGTGCATTAATATACTATTTCTTCTGTCTGTTGATCTTAGGCCACTTCCCTAGCGTTTTCTGGGTCAATAACCTCAAGAGAATGTAGACGAGGTTGAAATGTTAGAGCGTCAATAATATTATTGTTACTACAATCAAAAAATGGTTAACTGGTAGAATTAACTACGCACTATTACGCAGTAAATTGTATTAATAAACAAGCCATCAATAATTATTGATATTAATTTAAAACAATATTCAAATAAGTGAACTTCGTAATTTAATACCAACAAATAGTATATTTCAGTTTTAAAATGTCATTCCGTCCAAGTCTATTATACAATGTAATGCAATAAAAAAACAAACATTAAAAAATATTCTAAATTATTCTGACATTGATTGCACTGCCAATCTCGTCTTTGTTCGCTACAATCTTACTTTATATATTATCCTACCTATTTCTACTACTAATACCTATATATAATATTTCGATCAATGTATAATCTCATTCCTAAATTGATATCTAAACGTAAATCGTAACAAAGCCATAACTATGAGAGCGCGTATTATCCGAGCTCAATTCGAACAGACCTAATTAAATAGCACAATACGACATACAGAGATTTAATAAAAGATTTCGCGATGAACCGAAGCGTAAAATGAAGTTCCTTCCATAGATTAGTGCCTTTTGTCGGAAATCGCAAGGAAATTGCCAGCACTTCTCGACTGCGGCGTTCCTATACCTATCCTGTGTGTTATTACTAGGGTTAACTGAAAATGTTATTGGGGATACACGGCCTTTGGAATTAACTGAAATGAGCAAACATTCTAAATGTACCTTTATATTATCAAATGAATTCCTTAATTTCGTTATGCTATAAGCTTATTCTGGTATTAGTAAGCTAATTATTTCTATTACTTTCTTTACTTTGGGTTATTTTAATTAAACAGTCCTTAAGAACAGGTTTATAGGTTTTAAGTAAATAAAAGTTATAAAGGACGCTAGTTTGAACACAGCGCCATCTAGCCCCACTCTGATCAAAACTTGTGTTAAATAAATACCACTTTGAGTCCTCATTAAGTATTTACTTTTGAATTTCTTATACGTTTGCAATGTTCACTTATTTAAATATATACCGGTAGCGATCAGCAATGAAGTTCGAGGTCATCGTCCTGAGCTATTTGTTAAAAGACCTCACTTTGTTCCTTCTTTCCGCATCGGGTAGGGGTCACGAACAACCTCGCACTCTTTCGCGACTGTTATCGTAACACTATTGTGTTCTAATGTTCTACTTTCTATAGAAGTTTACACACGATCGTTAGTGAATACATTTCAGATAAGTGTGTTAGTTTAGGTCACGGCTAGAATAATAAGGGTCAAGTTAGATGCAGAAACTGTAATGTTTAGATAGCTGTATTGCGGGGTTACACTCGGAAAAACTATTTTAAAGGTTTCGTTGCCTTAAGATAGAAAAGGGTACCATATTACTAGGACTCCGATGTCTGCTCGTGTGTCACCTGGTTGTATCATGACCATGATAGTCGGATAGTTGAAATTTTCACAGATGATGTATTTCTGTTGCTGCTATATAAAAAAACCATGGAAGAGTATATTACCAAATTTGGCTGGTTTTCTTAACATAAACTGGCCTATTACTTGGTCCAGGACCAAAAGTTGAAAAAAAAATGCTTGTGCATTTCCTTCTAACGGGTTTTTCTTGCAAACCTCTATCCCTGGTTCAAAATTCCTCAACATTTAAAAACAAACTCATCTCTTCCTACTAATATTATAAATAATAATACATTTATTTTAGTAGATATCTCAAAGACAATATGTGTTCTCTATTTATAGCATGATAAGAAAAACACTAATAGCCATCGCATAATAGTCATTAAGGAAACAAAAGAATACAAAGCAACCATTTAATATTAAAATTTAACAATACAATACATCATAACAACCCAAATATCACATTAATATTAATCTATTGTGATTTTTTGTCATCAGTCTCTTCGTCGTATTTTGTTGGAGTCTCACCGGGCTTCAAAAGTTTTCCGACAATATCGTATTTTTCTGAAATCAAAATATTATTGATTACATATTTTTTAATACATATCTATATAACTATAGGTAAGTTTAGGTGGGAAGCTTAATAACGTCCTTTTGATTGAAAAAAATTCTAAAGTAAGTATAAAATATTTAACCAAAAATTGTATTACATTAGACGTTATCCAAAATGTATCAAGATAGCCGACCCAATTCGACCTTCATACATAACAAAAATATTCAACAATGTAATTATTGTCATACATAAATATTTTAGTACAATATTCAATTTAATGTTCTAGAGTTTTCTAAGGCCTCGTGTAATCTATCTTAGATGATTTGAGGACATAAAATCGGACACAATCAGCTAGTGATAAGATTGTATTATAACTATTGTTAGGTTCAATGTATTAGGACTATTAAACTGCGCAATATCTTTAACTTAGAACCAATAGAATCTAATATTACGTTAATCTATTTGGTCATTAATGACGGAATGAAAACTAGTAATAAATTCAAGATAATATTAATAGCTATATTAAAATTTTACCACATTACAAATAGCTTTAATTTTCAATCTTACTAGAACTTAGCTGCAGACAAAGAATGCATTTTTAACATGGGACGAGGAACATTCAACCTCTATAAGACCAGCTCATTAAAGACAGTTTGAGGACGTCAATTTTGGACAAAAAACTTCTCTAGGAATTTCTATTGGGCTTGCACCTTTGCTTAGAATCTTGTTCCAAAAGAACCCGCCCAACCTCCACTTTGCAAGACTGTCTGAAGTAATCCCTTCTATAAAACCTTTATTAATATCTTAATAGTTAAATTATAGCCACTTAGTACAAATAATAGCTTACCCCTGAACTGTTCTTCCCATTCCTTAGCAGAGGAAACTTCATCAGGGCTCAGGTCACTGCAGTCGTCATATTCCTTTTCCGAGGCAGCTACCTGGCCTGTTGCTAACCCTCTTGTGGCATCTTTACCAGCAAACGCAGCGTATGGACCACCTGAATAACAAATAATAGTCTATTTAATTTCTTAATTAACATCCCTATCAATATTATTAAGAAATGAATAGTAGAATCCAGCGCTGGACTAATTTTGGTGAAATTTATTACAGGTAGTCTTTGAGTTCGGGAAAGGACAGCATGTACCTATGGGTTAAAGGTATATATTTTAATCTCAGTGCATAGTTAATATGTTCCCGACCTTTAAATTTCGCGGTTTGTTTTTGTTCTGGAAATATTTATTATATTAATCTTTACTAATATTATAAAATATAAACGCATTGATACGTATGGCAGTATGTTTGTTGCTCTTTCGTGCTTAAACTTCTCATTGGATGTGGCTAGTTTGGTATATAATATGTAGATTAATATGTAGCATATAACAAAGAAAGGGATTATCCCGATACAGATATGGGAACGAAAATTATGAACTTAAAAACATATTTGATTTTTGAGGTGTACTTACTAAATTTTCTATGATATTTTCGATGTGTAGCTACACCTGTGAGTAACCTAAGTATATCGAAATGCGATGTAAGTAAAATGTCCGTTATGCATTTGATGGTTTAACTCGTGTAACGATTCCATTTTCTTACGTAAAACTTTCAATAGACTTCATATCGTTTAAATTCTTATCAAAATGACTTGCTTTAATTTTATACATGTTCATAGTAAAACATTCAATTGTCTAAATATTATTTAAAGTTGATTTTAAAATGACTTGCATTTTTCTGACCAAAGATATTTTACGTAAATATTACGTAATGTTATTTTGATTGTTTTTATAACCTATAATATTAAATATCGTTTAATATATTGCCTAATTAAAGCAACATTTGTTAAAAAAGTAGCCATGTTCTGGTCGACGCATTTTAGGTAATAACGAGATGGGATGGGCAGCAGCATCTCCTCTTCTACATCATAACCACCGACTGCGCTCGCCAACACGTCTGCCCAGCGTGGCGAGTATGGGCAAAAACCAACCATGAGTGTGCCATTAAAAGAAAGGCCCCCAGTTCTCGGCAGACCCACTAGGCCCGACCAAGGTAGCGGTCGCGGTATCGGAGGGTCAGGGGGTGCTAAGAATCCCCGAGCTACGGTAGGCTACCATAAACGACGACTTTATCTGGCAACGTATAATGGACGCTCGATGAGACTGGACGAACACCTCGCCGAACTAGAAGTAGAGCTTAGTCATATTAACTGGCATATTCTAGGTTTATCTGAAGTCCGAAGAAAGGGGGGAGGACACGATTACCTTGGAGTCAGGCAACTTACTCTATTTCCGCGAAGGTGAGCAGGTCTCCCAGGGAGGAGTCGGTTTCTTAATTAATAAGTCTCTTGTAAACAATATTTTGGAAATCAGCAGTGTGTCGAACAGGGTAGCGTATGTAATCCTCAAACTGTCCGCTCGGTACGCCTTGAAGATAGTTCAAGTATACGCACCGACTTCGACATACTCTGATGACGAGGCGCAATCCACATATGAGGACATCGCCAGAGCCCTCAATAACACCTCGAGGGCGCAATACAGCATTGTTATAGGAGACTTTAACGCTAAAATGGGAGTACAAGTTAACGGCGAGTCTAGTATTGGACCATTCGGCTTGGGCGATAGGAACCACAGGGGGCAAATGCTAGCTAATTTCCTCGAATCCCAAGGGCTCTTCTTAATGAATTCTTTCTTTAAGAAAAAGCCCCAGAGGAGATGGACCTGGCGAAGCCCTGATGGTGTAACAAGGAACGAGATAGACTTTATCATAGCGAATAAACGGCACATATTTAGCGACGTGTCAGTGATCAATAGGTTTAATACCGGAAGCGATCACCGACTAGTAAGGGCCACGCTAAATATCGACCTAAAGGCTGAAAGAACGCAATTGATAAAGTCTACTCTTCGGCCGGTATTGCAACATGTTACCAACGTATCTGAAAAGTTCCAGATCGAACTCCAGAACCGATTCGACGCGCTGGAAACCACCAATAACATCGACCAAAAAACCGAAAATCTGGTTAAAACGCTTCAGGATGTTTATCCCAAACATTTTCCCACAAAACGGCGAGACATCGCGCCGAAACTATCAACTGAGACACTCGAACTTATGAGGAGGCGAAGAGAACTACCACCAACGTCTTCGGTGGAGATGAGGTCCTTGAACCTAACCATCCAGAAGCTGACGCGACGCGATCTCCGTCGCTGGAACACACGCGCTATACAGGACGCGATCATGCAAAATCGGGGATCGAAGGTATTTGCTCAAAAGTTAGGTAGGCCTCATCTCACGAAACTCAAAAAAGAAGATGGTAAACTCGCTACCTCTAGGCCTGAGATACTCGAAGAAGTTGAAAATTTTTACGGGCAGTTGTACTCTTCGAAGTCGGGAAAAC
Organism: Eurema hecabe; assembly: GCA_026213755.1. NCBI lineage: Eukaryota > Metazoa > Arthropoda > Insecta > Lepidoptera > Pieridae > Terias > Terias hecabe. The sequence goes on from JADANM010005989.1 coordinate 7,245,449, forward strand.
CTGGTGATCCTAGCGTGACTGACCAGCGCGCACCATTAACGCGCCACTACACCGAGGAGCTCCCTGACATTGACCTTGGCGAGATTAGAACGGCATTAGGACAACTCAAAAACAGCAGAGCCCCAGGCGGAGACGGAATTACTACAGAGCTACTCAAAGCAGGCGGAATCCCAGTTCTGAAAGAGCTAGTTAGCCTCTTCAATTCCGTCATCCTGAGCGGTAAAACACCAGAAGCGTGGAGCAGGAGTGACGTGGTACTGTTCTTCAAGAAAGGAGATCAAACTCTCTTGAAAAACTATAGACCGATCTCACTCTTGAGCCACGTATATAAGCTGTTCTCCAGAGTTCTAACAAATCGTCTCGCCAGAAGATTCGATGAGTTTCAGCCGCTAGAGCAGGCTGGGTTTCGATCAGGCTTCAGTACCGTGGACCACATCCATACTGTTCGGCAGATTGTGCAGAAAACCGAAGAGTACAATCAGCCGCTGTGTATGGCCTTCGTGGACTACGAGAAAGCCTTCGACTCTATCGAGACCTGGGCAGTTCTGGACGCACTGCAGAGATGCCACATCGATTGGAGATACATTGAGGTGCTAAGATGTCTGTACAAAGCCGCCACAATGACTGTCCAAATCCAGAAGTCTAAGACAAGGGCGATTCAACTGCGCCGTGGGGTAAGGCAGGGGGATGTTATATCCCCGAAACTGTTTACCAACGCAATGGAAGACGTCTTCAAAACTCTGGATTGGACCGGAATGGGAGTCAATGTCAACGGTGACTACATCACGCACCTCAGATTCGCCGACGATATCGTCATCATAGCAGAGTCGCTGGATGACCTAGCTGAAATGCTGCGCAGCCTGAACGAATCTTCGCAGCGTGTCGGTCTCGGGATGAACTTGAACAAGACAAAAGTCATGTTCAACGATCACGTAATACCAGGACCGATATACGTGGACGGCACTCTTCTTGAAGTTGTTGAACAATACACCTACCTAGGACAAACCTTCCAGCTTGGTAGAAACAACTTCGAGAGGGAGGCCGACCGAAGAATCCAGTTGGGGTGGGCAGCTTTTGGCAAACTACGTCGGATCTTCTCGTCGCATATTCCGCAGTGTCTGAAGACTAAAGTGTTCAATCAATGCGTCCTGCCCGTAATGACATATGGTGCTGAAACGTGGACACTGACAGCGGGTCTCGTTCACAAGTTCAAAGTCGCTCAACGTGCTATGGAGCGAGCTATGCTCGGTGTATCTTTGAAGGATAGACTCAGAAATGAATTTATCCGGAAAAGAACCGGAGTTACTGACATAGCTCGCAGAATCAGTACGTTGAAGTGGCAGTGGGCCGGACACGTTGCTAGGAGGACCGATGGCCGTTGGAGCAGACGAGTCCTCGAGTGGAGACCGCGGATCGGCAAAAGAAGTGTAGGGCGCCCCCCAGCCCGATGGACCGATGACCTCAGAAAGGTGGCGGGTTTCGACTGGATGCGGAGGGCGGAGGACAGGGAGCTTTGGCGCACCTTGGGAGAGGCCTATGTCCAGCAGTGGACAGCCATAGGCTGATTTGATTGATTGATTGAAAGATTACTAAAGGTAAATACATCACAAAAGGAGTAAATAAAATAACGCGAAATTAATAAAGAATTAGAATAAAAAGAAAAATATTGAAACTCGTTGTAAAAACTCGGAAAGTAATCAGTATGCATAAGTTAAAAACTCGACTTTGACCCGAGCGAGGACGTGCGAGCGAGACAGATGCAACGAGTTGTGATTTCGTATAGTATTTGACTACGTAGTCTAAGAGATGGTGTATTTATTTTTATTTAATTACTAGCTGGCTCAACGCGAATTCGTTCACGCTGTACCTATAATATAGATGTAATGCATGTCCCATTTATTGTTTTTTTTATGAAATCTCTTGCTTACAATCAGGAATATTATAACATATAAAATAATTATGTAAATCGGTTAAGCTGTTATCGAGTTATGCGCTTACCAAGACATAATATTGTGATTAATTATTATATAATTGATTAAATGCTTTAATCTATAATATAATAATATATAGTAACCAAAGTAAATATTGCGGTGCGTTCTTATTGTTTTGTACCTATTTTTACTACTACAGCGAACCAAGAAAATATTTAACCTATATAGTATAAGATATATTATTAATATTATTAATTACTCATTAATAGCCTTGTAGAGGTAATTTTACCAAGGTTTTTAGGAGTAATCGTTCTTACGTAGCTATTACAAAGCGCAAGCAAGTACAATTTATTTAATATAACTAGCGATCCGCCCTGTCTTTGCTCGCATATATTACGCATAAGCCTTCCTCTAGAATTACTATATATATTAAATAAAAGCACATGAGAAACGGTTGCGTAACTTTAAAAATTTACGCACACAGAGACAGTTAGAAACAAGCGACTTAGTTTTATACTTTTTAAATGATATTGACTTACTTCGTGCAATTAAAATGTTAGATTTACGTCAACGAGACATTTATTATACAAAATTACAAACATACTGCTAACATTATAGATATAATATACATTTAAATAAATATATATTAACTAACACTGTCTGGTCGATAAAGATAACTTTTTGATAAAATACGAACACTTCAGATAAGTTATCTGTATAGTATATGGGAATATCTGTTTATTTTAACGTGTAAAGGAATATGCTGTGCAAAAATAATCTTAACTAAGATTATACAGCTGAAGATTTTTTTTGACCACGCTAATCTAAGGAAGTGTTGTTTCGAATCGAAACTTTAATTGAAAGGTTTTTTATAATATATTTCACTAGCTGTTGCCCGCGACTCCGTCCGCGTGGACTTTCATATAAACTTTAACTTCCCCTTTCTCCCCCTTATAACCGTTTTTTTAGTTAAATAGTAGCCTATGTTTTATCTCAGGCTCTAGACCATCTGTGTACCAAATTTCATTACAATCGGTTCAGTAGTTTTGGCGTGAAAGCGTAACAGACAGACAGACAGACAGAGTTACTTACGCATTTATAATATTAGTATGGATTTATCGAGGATAGTTTACCTACATAATATCAGGTTACTTATAAAAGCGGCAAATCATTAAAAAAAATGGAAAATGGCTGGAAAAAAAAATCTCAAAAGCACTTTTGACAGATTTTTTTTAACTACTGACATGGACACCCCGGGACAGTGACAGTAACATACATATATATTTTAATTAAGTATAACCTTTCATGTTACCAGAAAATGCAAAGACGTAGAAAATGTAATATAATATGTATGTATGTTATATCCAAAAATAATATATTGTTACCGTACCATCCGTTTCAACATTTCCCTGCAATTATGAACAGAATTCAAACAATTCTGAACTTATTCAAAACAATGACGTAACATATTTTGCGGTATGTATAAAAATAATAATTAAAAATAACTAATTCTAGAATTTATGATAAATGACTCACCGAATATTCAATGATACTGAGGTCATGTTTTGTTTTAGATTTCATTAACAATTTTTTATTATTTAGTAGCAATTTAGCTATAGACATCGTCTAAGACTTGTATAAGTTGAACTGAAATGACAGCTGTCGTAGAAGCATTGCAATGTTGCCAGCAATCATAAAAATAACATTTCAAATAAATAAAAAAAATCAGGATACTTTTATCATTTCATAAAATATTCCAGTAATGCAACATTAACAGAAATTATTATTTTTTAAATTTATAACAAGATACAGTACGATAGTTTTACGTTTTAAATAAGGTTGGAACTGGGGAAAAGTCTTATTTATTCTTTACACATTTAATAAATATTCTTAGAAGCACGTAAAACATATCTAGTCTTAACAAAAAGTAAAATAGGACTTTAATTTAACTAAACCCATATTTTTTTAATTTAAATTGCAATAAAATGCTAACGCTCCAATGTTCTATATTTTAAATTTTGAACAGAACATTAAAGACGTTACATTTCAAACGGCGAAGGTCAATTCGAAGCGGTTATAACAATTTCATACGAAATGGTATTTTGCACGGGTAACTGACATTGCGACATTGAGGGTAATATAATCGTAAATAACCTGTTTCTGAATAATTATCTAAGTGGATTAAATACACTGAGTTTATGTTATTAATAGCAACTTACATACAATGTTATCATATATTTTATAGCATTTTTTAAATTGGCCAATATTACATCGTTTACTTTGTATTGTTACTTTTTGATGGAATTCATATTCACGTTGTTTTGTAATTATCAGGTTTTATGTGTCCTAATCCGGGGGACACGATAAGTGTATCAATGATATTAAATAGATACCTACGTTCTAAACGCAAAATTTTGAAGACGCTAAAACATCCTAATTAGGACGTCTTGCCCAGTGGTGATTGGTTGCCGGTGCATTCACACGCAACAGACAAAACTATCTCTTTTTTTCTCGTCGGTTTATCATTTATGTATTTTCTATCGTTTTGACTTTTATGTATGTGTGGTCCCACAGCTGGGTGAACCGAAAAAAGTTTTCGGTTGATTTGTATGAGTACAACATATCTATTATATAATATCATTGAAGTACACAAAGAAATAGATTCAATAAAATATTTTAGAGTACCTATTTAATAGTTTCAATGATTCTTCAACGATTAAAGTGGTAATTTAGGATTTCAATTATGTTGAATTAAGAATGAGACGAGTGTGAGTTATTCAGTTTAGTAAGTATTCTTTTAATTATTCAATTGACTAACAGTTAATAAGCTATCAATCATAACCTAATTGTGACAATTGCTACTACAGCTCAACAACAATACTCTTTAAAAGAAATAATATATCATTTAAAATCTTTTGAATTGTGTGAAACGAAACTCTATAAGGTATGACAATTGATCATAATAGCATGTATTTTTATTTCAATGTTATGCTGGACGTAACGTTATAGAGACAAACAATTATGCACGAAAAATGATTCGTCACTTGTAAAGTGCAACTCATCGTTAGCTTTAGTTTAGGATCGTATCATGAGCCTTATATGGTGTCTATTAAATTATTTTACTAATACTAATACTTAATATTATAAATACGAAAGTAACTCTGTCTGACTGGCTTTCCATCACGCTAAAACTATTGAACCGATTAGACCGAAATTTGGTACACAGATGGTTTAGAACTTGGGAAAGGACATAGACTACTTTTTTTAATCAACAAAAAAGGGTTTAAAAGGGAGGAGGTGGGGGTCAAAGTTTATATGAAAGTCCACACGGACATAGTCGCGGGCAGCAGCTAGTATTGTATAAGCGAAAGTTTGTTAGTATGTTTGTAACTCTTCAATGTTATTATACTTAATAGATATGGTATAGGTACACCAACATATTCGTATCAACCGAAAAAAGTGTTCTGCGCAGCAGCGACAGCACACATACATACAAGTCAAAATAATAGAAAAGAGATAAATGATCTAACCAACAAGAAAAAAAGAGATAGTTTTGTCAGTCGCGTTGAAAGCACCGACAACCAATCACGTAACAGTAAGACGACCTAAGTAGGATATTTTGGCATCTTCAAAATTTTGCGCTTTTACCTGATCAATTTAATATAGCATCATAACTTTTTCACGCAAAACTATGACTAATGAGTTCGGATGAAGTTTAGCATTAACCCATAGGAACATTTTATCCCTTTATTTCGTTATTGATACGGGAACGAAAACAGATTACTAATAACTGTTTGTAATATAAAGATTATAGTGTTACTTTAAGCAGCTCAGTCTTTTAAAGATAAATTTTTCTTTGACATAACTAATTGTTAAACAAATAGTTTTAAATATAAAAGTAAATGGTAATTGTACAAACTGAAGGCTCTTTTTTTTCGTGCTATAAAACCTTACGTCAATGCTAATGAATTAATCCTTGCGAAAAAATAATATTCTTATAATTGTTTTTTTTTTGAGAAAACAGTTTAATATATCTTTAGGAAACCTTCAATGCTTTATTATTATATTACACTATTTATATTAAACTTCTATTTATTAAAATAGTTTTATAAAGTGAGTATAGAGTATCTGTATCCATAGTGCATATTCTACGTTCACTATGGCGCATGCGCATGTTGTCATTGTCATGACAGTATGACTTTTTGACAGGTGTCAAATTTTGTTTTTTAACTATGAAATTGCTGTTAGTGATACAAAACCCGTTTTATTTACTTTTTATTTTAATATTAAGAATTCATAAATATTATAAGTACTTCAGCATATGTTAAATTGAACAGGTATGTATTAGAATTTACGACAAATTCTATATTTTCTTAAAAACAATAAAACTAACTCAACGACAGCATTTCACTACTAGTTTAATTCAATTCAATTCTTGGTAAAATAGCAGTGCTGTGTTGCCATAGTTTTGCAAACATTACCCTGTCCCGCGGCTTCACCTTACCACGGCTCAATGGCATACCTACGCCTATTTACAATAAAAATACATTCCTCTATTCACTCACGAACTTACAAGCTAACCTTATAATAATAGCACTGATTAAAGATTATGTTTTCTATAAAATTCTAGTTCGAAATTGTTCTACTAAGTCTCGCTTAATACATAGCTAGGTTACCGCAAATGTGTTATGTGATAATACGTTCGATTTAACAGGAAACACTACTATTACATTGTAAATATAAGGAAATATACCTTGTAATAATTACGTAGGTAAGTATACTTATAGTTTATATGTGAGTTTGTGGAGAATTAATCAATGTTTTAGAACTTAAAAGTATGTGTTATAATAAATATAGATATGTCAAAAACAACGTACCTACGCGACGTTTATCCGTTGCGATAAACTCAAACTCTTGCACATATTTTTATCGTATTTTTACTCGTATACAGATTCATGTGAATACACCTACAAGTATACACCTACTAAATCCCCAGCAGCACGAATGAATGGTAATTAGGTAATAATATGTATGGTTATGTAACATACCTGGTCCATAGAACCGTTTTCCCTTAGTGACGTCAAATATGATGCCATTAACAGCCAGTAGAACGCGGCCTTCTTCATTAGTACCATCGTATTTCTTCAACTCAGCGACGGTCATGTCTTGACGCAGTTTGGGCATCGGCGGCGGGACCGACACGGGCTCCACGGTTTCGAAATGCGACTTTAATATCTTATACACAAGGTACAAAATGAAAAATATAAGGACCAGGTTAAGGGGACTCGTGAGCTCGTCCCAAAAGCTAGATGTGTCGGTTTCGGCCATTTTGTACGTGTGTGTATCGCGCGCGGTTGGAGTGGACTGAGTTATCAAGTTGTTAGAAGGTCAACGCGTATCGTATTGAGTATCAACATAGCGTAAGAGATGGTAGCTTATTGTTTTAATATTTTTCTTACGCTTTAATATTTTTTTAATATATTTTTCTGTTGTGAAATAGCGTGATATTATTTTATAGATTATGTACAGTGCATATACAATACGTATTGAATTTTTTGTAACATTAAAAGTTTTTGTTAAAAATAAATACTTATAAGATAGATCACAGTAGCTTTTTAAAATAGTATGATTTATAAATATTTTGAAATAGTTTTTAGTTCAAAACCCAATAGTAGTTCTTAATGTTATCTTATCGATACATGTTACTCTATGACACCTAAATAACTAAATTGGTTTTTATAAAATTAGCAATGCAAGTTGTTTATTATCAACACAAGCCCAGAAGACCAAAACTATATAATATAAATTACTTATTAATAGTTCCTTAAATTATGCCAGCGAAATCGCAAGACAAAGCTAGTCCAAACAAAGGCTTACAGGCTATCCACAGACAGGTGTTTGTTCGTATAACGGAAATTTATTTTATGACTGTAAACGTTCAAAGAAACGTTCGACATTTTTTCCAATTATGCAACCGATGTCTTCGATACACTATAATAGTTAATTGGGTCGGCTTGACTGAACGTTTATAAAACTATTTTATAAGGAAGAAGTACCTCGTCCTCTATCGCTTCCCTCTTGGTATTGGATCGTGACCCTTTACATCTTTAATGTTAAATCCCTCCTCCCTTTATAATATTTTTAAAAACGTTAATCTATAGCTGTAAATGTAAAATAAATTCTCATAAGCATCATTGCTACATAGTATAAAAGAAAGTCCCTATATCTCAATGAATTCTTATATCTTAAAAACTACACTACTGATTCTCATGCGGTTTAAAAAAAATGATTCAAGAGACAGCTTTATGATATTATGATATAATACATGCATTAAATGGAATAAAAGTTTGTAATTTCAATAATATTTATTGTTTCAGATCCTGAAGCGAAAATATGATTACGATTTTTAGATCACTACCAAAATAAAAAAAAATATTCCAAGAAAAAAAAATCCTTTAAAAATAATAAGGCAAGGATTCCACTTAGTTGTATTGCTTATATTTATCAGCAGGTGAGTTTTAAAGAGGTATAAAGTAATAATATTTCATCCCCAAAAATGTAGTCTGTGAAACAATAAGTAATATAATACGTATGTATGAAATTAAATAAAATGCCGACTCCTAATATAAGTTTCCATTCAATTTCTAAATACTGTTCATATCATAATGGCCCTCGATAAATTAATTATGAACTAATTTTCTGTTGTTTTAAGTTGTCAACAGTCCAATAACCGTCTTTAATTGGTCAATTTTTAGAGGTAATTTTGTCCATAGAATTATTATGTTTTCCAATTATATCTCGCTACTTTAAATTTTACAGTAACACGGTTCAACAACAAATCAAAGTCACAACAATAAATAAGCATACTGTTCCATTCATTATTCTGTATGGGATGGACAGATAGATTTGACGGACTAAAATTTAAAATATTAGAGGTCAATAACGGTCAATGAGGCCGAGGGTGCCGCTAACATGACGGTTTGACGTATGATTCCCTATTTGTATGCGAATATTCGATCGGGCCCGGAATCGGGAATCCGAAATGGACTATTCCATATAAATTGTATGTATTTACGGCTTGTTCAAGTTTATAGACGAGATAAATGTATGTAGATTGTTGGTAGAATTTAATATAAGCTTATCGTAATGGTTTATTAATGCTGATATTATAAAGGTGTTTGGGATCAATGAGTTTAGTGTATATTAAATTTAAAAAGTATTTTACTTGAAATAAAATCGTTACTATTTGTGAGTACTACTTACCACTGATCGTTACTAAATATTTTATGTATAGGTCGCGTCACAGATGTTTAGCGCTGGAGGAGAATAGCTGCGCATCGGTAGAATCGCGCTCGTAATTGACGTATTGGTGCGAGAAAGACAACACTATGTTGAACCAGTCAACGCTCGCGCACCCGACGATCACGCGCCCCGCGCGCCGTGCCGTCCCCTCTATACCTTATTTTTGACTTCTGCGCAGGTTTCGTTCAGCGCTAAATATTCGTGACGCTACTTATACATTTAATAGTTATTCTGTCTGTCAGTCATATGACTAAACAGATTTAATAAAATTTGGCAGACATAGTTGAAGAGAATGGAATCTACTTTGTGTTAAAAAGGTTGGAGCGATTAAGATCGGGGCTAAAAGTTTGTTTGTACTTTTTCTAAAGATTACACAATAAAACTGGTTTAAGGAATGGATATATGTAATATATATTAAAGTATTATAAATCAGGTTAGGAACACAATTCAATAGATTTACAATTCAAGAGCGGATGTACCGATTTTATCGAAAGTTTATTTAAAATATCAAAGACACTGGGAATGGTTTTAACAAGGGTATAGGTTATGAATGAATATTATTATATGTAATTCCAAAATATTTGGTAAAGTAATTTTGTAGTAGATTCAATTGTTTTAAAATATTAAATAACTATCACTTTCATTTTGCATACACTATCGCGTATATTGTAGGTATACTCGAAGCAATATCATATATAATATTAAAATAAAAATCAATTCCATTAAACAATTCCATCATATTTGCACTCCAATCTGTCGATGCACTGAACTCGGAAGGCTTAATGTCGGAACGTTGGCATTCCTTAATTAATTGACTGAATATACTCTCTTTAGGCCTGCCTATAAAGTATTAATGAGTAAGCGTTTCTAGATATGATTCAATTGTTTTGATGTTAGTGTAAATCAGTTATAGGTAGACTGTTTTTTTTTATCCTATGTAATGGTGAGACGAGCTGGACGCCCTCCTGATGGTAAGAGAAACGCCAGCCCATAACCAATGTAGTGCTACCCAGAACTTTGCTCTGGGCAGGGGTGCACTACATCGACGCTCCCCACTTTGAGTCATATGATGTTAAGACTCATTAGCCCAGTAATTACGCTGGCTACAGTGCCCTTCAGACCGGAGCACAGTGACATTTTCATATCACTGTTCAGGCGGTTGAATGTCTGGCACTGTGGTGGTACCCACCCAGTCGGTCTCCTGCGAAAGAGACCTACCCCCGGTTGTTACAGTTGCTAAGCCAACAGCCTGAATTTAACCGTCTCGACCGGGGAATTATGCTTCCACCAAAAACCATCTTTAGAGATGTTACTGCGTTTCGTTCAGTAAGTTGGAGCAGTAGAGGTACATTTTTCTCTCTCTCCTTTTTCCCTTTGTTATTTAATCCTTTCCCTTACCTCTTTTAAGTGGGAACCAACCGATGAACGTTATCATCGTCGTCCATAAAATCGAGTGCACCTTCACGGATATGGAGTGGCTAGTCTTTAAAAATAGTTCCTCCAAGTGATAATTTGGAATTCCTTTGCTTATATACTTTTGGTATCTGGTTACGAGTAGGTGGAAAATCACAGAGGTAATTAATTAAATATTTTATGTGACGCATCCAGGACTTTATATGCGAATAAAAAGTATGTTGTATCGATTCCAGCCATACCGGCGTAAGCACGCGCGCTGCACAGATTTATTTTTAAATTATTCCAGAACATTCTATCTCATTATCACCGTCAATATGCATAAACCAAATGCTTATAAATTCCCTTTCTGTACAAAATTTTAATCACGTTTCAGATGTCCGTTTAATATTACTTTATTGCTCGCTTCGAAATGTTTTGCTATCATTAATTCGTAAATTATTATACGTAAACGCTACATTAAAAAAATAATACAGTCAGGAAATTTTAATCGTCGGAAAACAGTAAGTATAATATTGAGATTTATGTACAGAAACAATGTGAAACTATAAACTATATATGTATTATGAAGAAAAGGAATTACGATAAATTTGAACAAACTAATTTTATTAAAACGTAGGCAAATTAAATATAATATAGCCAATGAAGTGCAATAATTGCCTTATTAAAAATGAATTTTGCTACAATTACAATGTAGTTAGTACGTAACGTATACACAAACCTCCGTGCTTAGGTTATGACAAAACTAGTATTATGGCAAAATAGTCACTAACGTTCAAACAATATAGACTTTAATTGCAAGATTTCATTTCAATACAAAGTCAAAATAGTGTAGGTAAAATTTAAACGATTTTCTTCATTTTATTCGTCTAATTCTAATATGGTAAATACACACAAAGATATTAAACAAAGACTCGATCGAAATTCTAACCATCTACCAAACTAATCTGCATTTTAATTATTATCAAGTTAGAAGCTTCTAGAATGAATGTTTAGCGAAGTTTGCTCGTGAATGTGAGTTGCATTTAATCCACAGAATGGATGCTTGGCCGGACCGAAAGCCCTTCTTATGGAGTTAAACTGAGTTTGCGATACCTAATGTTGTAATGCACTTCGACGTTGCTTAAATAGTGGACTGACTCCATTAGATGACGGTACTGTTTTGTTAGGTAGAAAAAAGAACGTATTGAAAACTTACAACTAGAAAATATAAAGCCAATAAAGGAACAGCAAAATAGCGTATCACTTTCAGTGATCTCATACAGGCAACCTATTGTACAAAAAAAGGTGATCTATAAAAAAAAGGTGGGTCTTATTACGACTAGTTTAAAGGTCAAGTAAACTTTATATTTTGAATACCATGAATAGTAATTAAATAGGCTGCTATTAATAGGCTAACGTATCTATCGGATAACTATCGACAGTACTGTATCATGGCTTAAAAATCCAGTAAATACATTGACTTATTTAATTAAATTTAATAATTATAAAGAAATCCTCAATCTATCGCATTATTCATTAAATAAATTTACATTTAGTAACCTTAGATAATCAATTTAACACGAACATAATAATTTCTTTTTTTGACATAATATATTAAAATATATGTAAATGACGTCAAAACAATGGGCACTCGCCTAGCAATACGTCTGCGAAGTAATCGTGCGAGTTTGGGAACTGTTTGCATTTCAGCCGGCGGTGGCTGACAGCGTCATGTCTCTGTATTGTCTGAGCATTTCTGTTGCATACTCATTTATATCAAGCCATTTTTGAATACTATTATGTAGTGACTTTGAAGCGATAGTCAGATATTAGTTTGCGTTTCAACTGGCGTTGGATGGCGGAAATTTGGCTTTATATATAATAAATAATAATATTAAATATTTTCAGGACATTTATACACAACGCCATCTAGTTCCAAGCTAAGCAGAAGCTTGTGTTATGGCAACTAGATAACGGAATAAATTACATATACATACTTTTCTTTTGTAAATACATACATACAATACATAGCACCCAGACCCCAGAAAAACGCAAATGTAAATAACAAATATATTTTTCCGGTGTGTGGATCGAACCCACGACCCTTCGCGCAGAAAGTAGTTGTGCTACCACTGCGCCAAACGGTCGTCAAAACAAATGTATTACTACCAATCAACCCCGGCTTGTGTTAGGTTTATCTATATACTACACATATAAACCTTTCTATTTAATTCATGTAGTTCTAGGTAAAGTATTAAGCACACAAAAGGATATAGGGAAAGAGTAATCGACTTTGTTTTATTCTACATAGTGATGACGTCAGCAAAAAATAGTTTTATGCAAGTAACGATAAAACCTGAAAACTTTGTTCACTTCGATAGATTACTATTATCAATATTTTAATAACATTAAAATCATTAGTTTGCTATAGTAGTTAGTTTTTTCTACCTTTACTAAAAATATTGGAAATCTAAAACTTCATCAGAACACTTTAATATTATTATTTCAAGTGTCCCATCTTCCGTTCAAAGAACAAAAGAAATTGTTTCTTAATCTAAGTATCGCGTTAAAATAGCCTTAATTAAACCACAAAATGAATTCGGGAAGAAACTCTGAATGAAAGTAATTAACAGTATCACGGAGGAAGGAAAATTAAATACAATGTGACGTGCATTGATTACCTAATGAAGTTGATTCTAGGTCTACAATTTTGTTTAAGTATTGTATAAACTGAGAAAATTAATTCTTTAAGATGTTGAGGCAATCTTTGCCTTATTACTCATTAATAATTTTAGGACTTAATATTGGACCAATCACATTGAAAATCTTAAGTAAACTTAATAGAAAATCTATACATATAATAAAAACTTAACGAGTCCCTGACTGTACCTGGAAGAT
>JADANM010005989.1:7259936-7290668 GCA_026213755.1 Eurema hecabe
ATTAAAAGAGGAAAAAAATACGTCCATGGCTCTTACTTATTGCAACAAATGCCATTTCATTCGTATCATTATACAATGAAGAAAACTGTGTTTTATTAAGTATCATTGATTTCGAGAATCCTCTAATAATTTTTGTCTTCACTTTCAGATTTCATCGATAATTTTGGATATCGTATTTCAAGACTTGCTGAGTTTCTGACACCAATAATTAAAAATGAAGCGTCAACCTTTGTCTATCAGAAAATGAGCTGTCAGGGCAAATGAATGAGGGAATAAAAAGAATTAATTCACTTCAAAATTTGTCAAATGAAAAAAAATTGTATGGAGTAAGTTTATGATTTTGAATTGAAATTTTTTGTCTATTATGTGTAGTTAAAAACTTGATTTAATAATCCTGTTGCGTTATAAACAGATTTATTTATTTGTATAACGATCTCTTCGCAGTGTACATCATAATTGAATAATTAGAGGGTTTAATGAAATTTTAAAATTAATTAAGGGCGATTGTATGTTTAGGGCCCAATTTGTTGAAATAAGAGCGAAGTGGAAAGTTAAATCACTCTCCTCTGAGAGTCCTCTTTTATGAAAAAGGAATGTATTGACTTAAAGACTAATTTTAAACATAATTTTCTAGCTGTTAACGAGTCTCTGAGATTCAGGTTACATCATAAAATGGCATTTGTCTTGTTATGAATAATATTGTTCCACAGAAACCACGGGAGAAAAAGTTGTCTTTATATTTTATTTGATCTTATAAATTTTGGCGGTTACGAAAAAAGAATATAAATGGCCAGTCATAAAACTTTGTTCCAATTTCAAAAGCACTCCGCAACGAGCAACAGAATCGATTTGAAAAGCGTTCCTTTGCCCAATGCAAATGACCGTTTGAAGTGAAAATAAAAAGTGGCATCAAAAAACTTCATTTCATTTATCTCTTTGATAAGTGGAGTGGGATGAATTCCCGCAGCTGTGGCCAATTGTTACTCTAGTTGCTTGGTTGAATTTGCATGCTTCGAGATAATGCATTTTTCTTTGTTAGAGGCGACGTCAGGAAGTGATGTCACGTCGGAATGGATGAAAATCAGTATTTTTCTTAGCGAAATTGCTCGACTGTCTTGGCTCCAAGTTTGTTCACCGCAGTGGAAGATAAACGACGGAGTTTTAAATATTTTCACACTAAATATAGAATGTTATGTTTTACTTTACTCTGTGTAAATTTTTACTATCTACGTATATTCAATTGGTAACCTCCTTTTATGTTACTTTATACATATATAATATATTTAAGTCTATATTAGAGAATTGATGATATATTCAGACTTGATTTTTATAGCAAATTTTTGCGCATTTAAGTACAGGCATAAACGCGCCGAAGCTAAAACGGTGATATTTTAGGAAACATCGTAAAAAGGTCCGAAACTTGTAAAAACATTTGCGAGCTGAACATTCCTGCTATTGCAAAAATTATTTGAGACAACCTCTCCGCTCGGGCGAAAACCACGAAATGGCTATAAAATAGGAAATACAATAAAAAAGCGAGTAAAGGGAGGAAACATTTAACTTTTAGTTCTGAACTCGGCATTTTTTGTCCCGTTCTTAGTTCAGTCGACTCCGAGTTTCAGAATTTAAAAGTTTCAAACTATTAAGGATGTATTGCGCGAAGTTATAAACTGAAAAGTATGAATTTCGCACTTTTAATTGTGTCGTATGCTTCTTGCAGTAGTTTGTTTGAGTTATAGTGTTCCGTATTTTTACAGTTTTAAAAGCAATTTTTATTTGTATTCACTTCATTTTGACTTTTGACTGAGAAGTTTTGTTTACGTATCTCTTGTGTTTTATTACGTGAAAATTTCTTACACAATATTATTCCTTATCCTCATTAAGGACTTTCGTTGCTTTTGTACACACACTGGCTAAGCTAAATAAAAAGACTTAACAAAGGTTAATTATTTTATAAGTATTTCAGCCTCGCACAAATGTCTTATAAAGAAAAAATGTTATGTTATATAATTTTCGTACCTTTGTAAAAAAAAAGTATTATTACTAATAAAAAAGTGGCGGAGGTTTATGTAAAATATAATGTGACTGACACATTTGGTGCCAGTGGAAACATGGAGTACTAACTTTATGGTAGGTATAATTTAATTTAATGTTTTTCTCAATTTGATTGCGTGTTCCCTTTTATTTAATAATAGGTACCACATATGTCAAAAACCAGATATTACATGGTTTTAAAACTTTATATAATCAAAATTACTTTTAAGTGAGTTCTTATTTATTTACTTTAGGTAATTTATGGATAGGAAAAGTGTAGATTATTAAAAATGTTTTTACAGTTCAGTATACTCTAAATTCGTTTTATTCATGTGTCAATAACTACAATTTTATTTTACAGCTCAAAACATCCTTATTTATGAGAAAAATATCGCCAAAGCGTGTCTAGTGAGCGATACTGTAATGTAAATCCAGTTTAATCGAATGTGAAAAACTGCAAAACAAATCATAGTAGTTGTTTACTTCGTGGATATGTTGGACGAACGTCTTTATTTATATCTTATTTTTCAGAAATCGTTATAAAATACACGAAGTTTATCTATATTAAATCCTTTCAAATTGACTATTTCTTAAATACTTATTGTATTCAAGTTATAATTAGTTGCAGGGTTAAAAAAAAAAAGGTAAATTCTTTCCCATTTAGGAAGAAACCAAACACGTTTGTGTCGATTCAAAACATCCAAGGCTATTTAAACTTATCCATTTTTTTGTACGGGATATAAGTAAAAATAATTACTGCAATACTGCACTATATTACAAAACTAGGAAGAAAATTGTAGGTACCTAATCTACTTATGTATGTATCTGTCTCGATTCAAAACATCCAAGGCTCTTTAAACCCTTTGAAACCTTATCATATTTAAACTAAATAATACTAAAAATAATCACTGCACTATATTACGCCAAAACTAGTGCTCCATCAATTCCGTTTACGAAGAAAAATGTCCTCAAAGCGAGACCCTGTCTAGTGTGTGACATCGGCACGCGAGACCCGCGCCCGCCGGTATGCGTCGCAGACACCATATTTATCTGAGAATGTTTAGTGGGATTCGAGACGGGAATATAAATGTTTTAGATTTAATAGTTTTATTTTGCAAAAGATACAAACAAAACAAATTATTATTGTAACGGCTGAAAGTAAAGTTAATGTCAATGTCACCATTTTGTAAGATTTCGTGACACGTTATTCATTTAAATCTTTTGAAGCGTTACGAACGAACTTATAAACATACTTAGGCTGCTAAAATCATTATATATTATTCCCTTTTTTGGCTTCGCTATGGTTGGACGAGCCTACTGTTCCATATATAAAAAATAAGTTTTATTAATAAAATTTAATTTTAATTGTAAAACCCATATGACTTGTGTATTTTTTCAGTAACATGCACGTTTAATTTATAAAATATATTTTATAAAAGGTTATCCTTTATATTAATATCTACTTCTTCAGTTGTTGTTCTAAAAATAACGAAACAAAAGTTAAATAGAATTAATTCTCTCATTAAAACATTAAAACGTCTTAAGCTTATAACCATATCTTCTGCATGGTTTCTTCCGAACTTCTGAACGACCAAACGAATTAAGGAACCCAACCCATAAACCATAAATCGCTTAATTGCTTCAAACCTTTAAATTCGTTTATAAACAACCGTAGCGTTGTTCAGAAAACGGGCAAGACTACACTTGGAACATAAATCGAGTCTTTTTAGCAAGTGCTGTAGCCGTGATTTAGGTACAATGTGGAGACTGTGAAAAATTGCCTGCACTGTATTGAATTCGCCCGGGACTGTTATCTCTGAGATTTTATTGCACTATTACTATTTGTATTATTTATTATGAGATACTAAATCATATTAGACTGTCTGAAATGTGTAGGTGGAGTCCTTACTTGACTTATAGATATTTTTTTACATTTTCAACGCAGCGCAGCTATATTGAATCTGATAACTTTACCAAATTGATTCAATGTAAGGTGTATGCTATATAACTATGAGGTGAGTGCGCGAATAAATTACGTTGAACTAATGTTGGTACGGCCATGTTTGAATGTTCGATGCATTAAAATTGTGAAGGAAAATGTAGAACACAAAACCATAATCATAATTATAAGCTTATTGTTATCCAAATATTAACAGACCCTACAGCAATAATGTAATGATTATAATCAATTAAAATTCGTATAATATATCGAATATAAATACTATAATTTTACCCTGTTTAGACCCGATGTTCTACGGAAATATTTTTAAGGCGCTTTTAAGTTTACCTAGTGACAATTTATGACAAATCTAACAAATAAATAAATCTAAGCAGTATTAAGAAAACACTTATTTATATTATATTATATTTATCCACGGAAAATAACAAAAACATATCAGAATCTAAATGTACGCAAATGGAAGGTTATTTAAACATTTACGTACACAACCCGAACCCAAAATATTGCTCGTTATACTCTGTGACAGTGTGACATTGGCTGACATTTGTCACTTACATAATCTTATCATTGGCCAAGTTTGTAGAGCGTATACTCTGTGGTAAGTAATTTGTTCTTATGAAGTTAAAACAGTCATTTCGATTTACGCATTTATTTTTTTAATTGAGTGAACTATCGTTTTACCTATTAAAATGGAATGAATCGGTAGATTGGATTTAATCAAAAATTTATATTAAGTCAAATTGACATTTGTCACTTACATAATCTTTTCATTGGCCAAGTTTGTTTGTATACTCTGTGGTAAATAATTCGTTCTTATGAAGTTTAAAAAGTAATTTCGATTTACGCATTAAAAATTTTACTTGATTAATTTTGAACTGTCGTTTTATATATTAAAATGGAATGAATCGGTAGATTGGATTGAATCAAAAATTTATATTAAGTCAAATTGACATTTGTCACTTACATAATCTTATCATTGACCAAGTTTGTTTGTATACTCTGTGGTAAGGGGGGTTCATTTCGCATGATTTTTGTACGGCATTCTTACCACTGTATAGATAGATTAAAAATGATAAGAAAACGCGCAGTGCCGTTAAAAAATGCGGCGCCACAAAGTCGGAATTTTAATTTACTTTCCGACAATTACCGGGGTGACTTTGGTCAGTTGATTTGGTACGGCATCTGTGTCGTACTATTTCAATACTGCTTCTAATCCATAATTCCGCAACGCCGTACAAAAATCATGCGAAATGGGGAAAAAATCGAGGGTTGTACTTTCGAATTCTCACCTGCACTCAGTTGGACAGCTTACAAGTGACGTCATAGTGCTGAATCTTATTATTTTATGCTCTTATATCGTCCTGCATACGTCACCTGGTGGTTTTTATGACCCATCATTTTTTCAACATGGGCCTGTAGTCTATAATATTTATTGAAAGTTCATAAATAAATATCGATCAACTAGGCTACGTAATTTACGTATAGTCATACGTATTTTTAATCATTATAGTATTACAAAATAAGCATTTACATACCACCAATCATATTATATTAAATAGATATGTTATAAACGCAATATTTTGAAAAACATCCTAATTAGGACGTCATACCTTTAAATGATTGGTGGCCGGTCTTATGTTTAATTTCATGCGTAACTGACAAAACCATCTCTTTTTTTTAATGTTGGATTTATCATTTATTTCTTTTCTATTGTTCTGACTTGTATAGTTCAATGAAACATGAAAACTATGACATGTGTGATTTGTAGCTGTATAACATATCTATTAAATATTATTGCCTACCACTCTCTTTTGAACAGTCGTCAAAAAGTATTATTAAATATCCTAATACTGAAATATTTATATGATTCTTATATAAATAATTAAGGTTGAAAAGGTGTTCCTGGAATTTTTGAAATTTATAATGATATCAATTTTTTCCTCTTGTAATGAATAGTGATTTTAGAATATTGTAATAAGTGATTCGTAATTTTGAATATATTATATACCTATAGGTCCTTCCGGGGGTAGGTCTCTTTCGCAGGAGATCGACTGGGTGAGTACCCCCACAGTGCCAGACATTCAACCGCCTGAACAGTGATGTGCGAATGTCACTGTGCTCCGGTCTGAAGGGCACTGTAGCCAGCGTGATTACTGGGCTAATGAGTCTTAACATCTAATGACTCAAAGTGGGGAACGTCAATGTAGTGCCAGGGGTGCACTACATTGACGCTCCCCACTCCCGGAGCAAAGTTCTGGATAGCACTGCATTGGTTATGGGCTGGCGTTTCTCTTACCATTAAGAGGGCGTCTCACCACTTAATGGAATAAAAAAAAGGTATATAGCATCTATCTACTTTTATTGTTCACTGTATTTAATCGAAGAAAAAAAACTTATTAAAACGCTTTGTGTCTTATACTATTAGGTACCTTTGCTATTACATACATACATATACCGTTACTCGTACCGGGATAGGCCCACTAATGGAGAAGGTAATATAACGAGAAAGATCAACTAACATCTCATTAGTAATATATACATGAAAATAATTTCCAAAAATTGATGCTAAATCACGTGATGGCCCCAAGTAAAATGTAAACGGTATTCTTGAAAAACATCAATAAGTGAAAGCTCATTGAAGTGGCAATGAACGTGACTCAGCGCGATTCGCAGGAATAATGGTTACTCTCAAATTAGATCGCATTGCGTTGCTATCCCTTTCCGGAGAGTAGTTGTTTTTCATCCAAGCACGTATTCAAAGCTTGCTTGAATCAGGAAAAAGTTAAGGTCATTCTCAAACTATGTATTGTATTATTAAGGGTCTGCTTAATCTCGTAAGTACTGTGTAGGTATCGTGTGGTAGAAATAGTTCCAATATTTAAGAGGATATACTTTTGTATCCAGTTTAAAGTAAATACACTGTTTTAGCATATATATCCCTTTCAGCAAAGTCTTTCATCCCGGCACGTAGTCACAACTTCCTTGATCCAGAAGAAACTTCAGGAAAGGTTAGATTATACGATACTGAGAAAATACTGAAAACTTCTATTATTAGAATAAAACTGAATTATCATCGAAAATATTTAACCAAAGTACTAGTACCGCGTATTTCCAAGCTAAAATTGCTTAATGCCCACAATAAGCTAATATGATTATGATTCTATATTCTACATTTTCCTTCACAATTTTAATGCATCGAACATTCAAACATGGCCGTACCAACATTAGTTCAACGTAATTTATTCGCGCACTCACCTCATAGTAATATAGCAAACACCTTTCCCCAAAAGGGCACATATAAATTCAGGTAAGATCGAAAACTTGTCTACCACGTGATTGGAATATTTGATTCCCTATATTCCTCCACCTTATTCCAATAGCCATAAGGTTCAAAATGGAGGCGAAGTTATATACAAAATAGAGTTGCAAGGTGAAACTAATCACTTTAATTGAATTTTCTGCAACTCCGGACAACTACTCGAATTGTGCTAATTCCGTTACCCATTTCAGTTGTTAACTCGGCTCTTTATTCGTATGACGATAATTATTCCGCAGTTTACTGGGAGTGCGTTTTGAATTTTGAATCTTTGACATATTACCAATGAATAGTATAGTGATCTTATCAAGGCATCTGTGTACATCTAGGTATGAATAAAACTCTTGTTTTGGGATGGCAATCTTAATATAAATAAATGTCTTTAATGTCGTCATTATTATTATCATCTATTATTGTCATTTCATTTCAATAATTCACCAAATGACTAAATATAGATTAAATCGCGAAATCTATTTCATATAGATGTAGAATTTTCATATACCTTATTTCATCCACCAAACTGTTTTCATCCGCAACTATTTAAACAATTGTTCAATTTGGAATAACATTCAAACTAAACAGTAGTTGAAGTTGTATTCAATATCAAATTGACTCGGAACATGCATTGAGCCAAACGGTTCCTTCGGTTTAACAGTACTATTACACAATCCTTATCAAACATGGGCTTGAAACAATGTAAGTATGGCGCTGTGCAAGATTCCCGCTGACTCTAACTGGCAGCACAAAATGCGGGTAATTTCGCGAGGTTAACTATTTGACAACTTTCCAAACCACAACCGAACCTATTTACGTGCATTCTGGATAAATGACAGTTACTACTGCCAGTTTAATCTAGTCTTAATTTATGTTTCTGTTATTGACGACGTTGGACTGAAAGTTGGTGCCTAACGTATTCTTTAAGTGCATATAACATATCACTGTTACTGATGTTAAAATTTAAACTTTAATTTTATTAACTCGGAAGTTTTAGATACCCAGGAAAGAAAACCTTGCAACAGTGTTTTTTGGCCGCGATTGACTACCGAACCGTTTTAAAATTAAATTTGCACACTGTGTGCAGTTTGATCCACCTTAAAAGATAGGATAGCTTACATCCCGGTATTGCCCCGGGAACGAGAACTACACGGGTAAAACCGCGGGGAACGGCTAGTTATATATAAAATAACAATATTATTTAAAAACTCTTTTATATTATATATAGATATAGCTTTAGATTACTTATATAAATAATTTTTGTTGCTCAATGTTTTTTATTATGATATCTCATTTTCCATTTAAATTAATTATTCCTATCATTATTTCTAATTATATCCAGTAAATTAGTATATCATCAAAACTTGTATGTTTATTTAGGACTTCAATCAAGTCGGGTAAATGTTTGCGGTCCTCTTATTTTTTATTTCTGGGTTCTGCCATCGGATATTTTCGTAGTTCTTAAGTATTTTTAAGTAATCTTAAAGGTCGACCTTTAAAATTACAACGCCTACGATTCAGACTTGAAGCTATTTTTCTTTAACGCTTCAAATAATTTGTAAACATGTCGCTTAAATAATTAATAGATGGTTATATTTGAAAGTAAATTTTTTAATATCTTAATTATATGATGACATCTGTTTTTATACCACTTCAAAAAGGTTTCTCAATTTAGCCGTGTATATAGACCAGAGAAATCTTAAATCATAAAATAATTATTTAATTGTTTCTATATGTATACTAAATGATAAATCAATATTACCTTGTGAGAGCAAATTTATTTTTAGCGTTTTGGTAACTTTACCATTGCTTTTTAATCTTAAGAGTGACGAAACTCACTTTTGCAAATATATATTATCACTAGCTGTTGCTCGCGACTTCGTCCCCGTTGATTTGTTTTTCCATTATTTCTTCGCTCCTATTAGTCGCAGCGTGATGTTATGTAACCTAAAGCCTTCCTCATTCCCTCCATAAATTGTCTATTCAATAAAAAATAATTTTTCAATTCGAACCAGTAGTTCCTGAGATTAGCGCGTTCAAACAAACAAACAAACAAACTCTTCAGCTTTATATAAGTATAGATTTAAAGGTTACCACAGACAAGGTCGTACCATAAACAATATAAAGCACTGTCGCACACAACCATTGATATTCATTGTCAGCATGAAAAATCCATAAATCGTTGGAGAGAACAAGACATCCAATTTTCTCAAACGCCGCAGTCCACTGGAACTGTGATGAATACGATAGAAAACAAGTCTTCTATGTTTCGCTGTAAACGGTCTATTTGCAAGGAGAACGGACTTTTATCATTGTCAATGGACTGTGTTCGGGATTTATTAGGCATCGGTTTTGTAACGTGCGTTGCATTTCTATTTGCATTGAACTATTTAATTACTTGTATAATAATCGTCACGAATGTTTAGCGATTGACGAGAATAGCTGCGCATCGGTAGAATCGCGCTCGTAATTGACGTATTGGTGCGAGAAAGACAACACGACTGGGACAACCAATCAACGCTCGCGCACCCGACGATCACGCGCCCCGCGCGCCGCACCCCTACCTCGATACCTTATTTTTGACTTCTGCGCAGATTTCGTTCACCAGTAAAGGTTATAACTGACGGTTACTATAACTGCGGCCTCGCTAACATTAAATATAAAGTTGCTTATGCTAATTCTGATACCTCCAAGAATATGTGTACAAAAGATTTTTCGTGAAAACGTAATAAACATTGTCCTTGTACTGTGCGTTGCATTGTTGCATTTAATAAGTTTAGGACGTTGTAGCGTTGTTTACAAATACAATATGACGACTCAGTTCCCAGCAAATTGCCCGCCGGTATTGTCTGACATGGCTTTAAGATACGGCCGAATTACGAAGCCAAATTACAATGTAAAATAAATTTCTATGTCTTCTAATCAATATGTAATGACATAAGATATAGAAAGATGTTATTTTGTTTTTAGAAACTGAAATACTTAACAAAATCCCATATTATAATATTATTAATAAATATAAAGGTATTTGTACAGATTCTGTTTAGGATTTAATTATTCATCATAATTTCTTGTAAATGAGAGAAAATCTCGTTATTTCAGAATATATTACAAACAGTTTTTACAGCCTGTAGTAATCTGTCTTATGTTTCTTATAAATTTTAGGCTAAACCTATATTAGGTCGAGAAAAAGTCCAGTTGATGGATAGTTGAAACGAAATAAGGTTATTAATCTTAACAACAAAAATACGTACTTATAGAATTATTTTAATACATTTGTGTAACTATACATACGTATATATACCTATATAACCTTGACAATATAACATAAAAACTAAATCTAAGTAATCATTAAAATATATAATTAATTAACACATAAATTTACCTCTCTAAAATCATATTAAACGTTCTTGAATTTAAATAAAATTTCTATTGACATATCAAGAAGGAAAAATTTAAGAAAGATATCCGTTGCATAAGCAAGTATTACCAAAGATAATTAGCATGAAGGTTTTTCTTTCAAAGTGGTTTTTCTATTTAATCTTTGTATTGATTACACCCTTGAAATGACCTTAACAACATATAAAAAACATTTTAAAAATACACCTTAATCATGTCCATTAATACTTCCTGTTTTTTGTTACGATCTCGACTGCCAGTTCAATCTAATTAATTATACTTACTGAAAATAAAACACGACAGATTAAAAATAGTCTCTACTAAAAATCTACTAGGTATATACGCTTTCAAAAAACACTATCGTTTCGGATATTAAAAATGGTCCCACACATCGTTATAACGGAAATGACGCAAGGGTTAGAGCGGCCATAGATCACTTGAGAGTAAGTTGCCGGTATTTCTATAACATGTATCAAGTATATTGGTTGATTTAGGCTGATGACATTAGTTGTGACTTGTAATGTTCTATAGGGCTTGAGCACGTTTTATCACTGTCTCAGTAGGGTAATGGTTTTCGGTTAGTAAACTTGGGCAGCTTGGCGTGTATTAATGTTTATCAGGAAACTTGAGGTACCTCGTGGCATATTTATCGTGTGAATGTTATAATAAATTAATTAGAGACTTTCCTACTTACGTTGCAATGGGATGCAAGATAGGTGTGTACATTATAAACTATATATTCATTCAGCATTATCTTTTAACAGCCTTTGATTCGGATAAGTGTTATATAGTTGAAGATGCACTACGCTACCTGATTGTTTCTTGTGTAACAGTTTTCCTGGCTTGGTTACTTGGAATTGATCACTGTTTATTGATAAAGTAGCCAGTTCCCAAAATGTATTCTATATAAATAAATCTTACCTATCAACGTGTAAAGTGTAACTAAGCGTTAAAAGAAATAAATATATATCCTTACAAAATTGGTGGATTTTAAACAAACTATCATACTAAACAATGGTTTAATGGTATGTTGTACATAAAAATATGATGTGTCTTCCTAATATGAAAGGGTTCGGGAAGGTTCCATTTACATAACATACCTGTCAGGAGCACAAAACATTCCCTTGACCGGGAAAAGTGGCCTACATTCGCGCTTTTAGCCTTGTCAGTAATAGTTAACGTCTTTGACCAGAGTCAGCCCTGGAGCTTTAACCACGGAACAAGAAGTGTAAAAATCAAATCTACACAGATCCCAAGACAACACCTCTCCACAAGTCCATAAAATCTAAATTTTCCTGTATATAATTTTGATACCTGTATAAGAGTTAAACAGACTCAAGTCCGAAAACTGAAACCGCCAGTATCCCCCATGATCTTCAAACACTTTTCATTAGAAGTCTTCAATGGGAATCATTAAGGCATAATAAACTTTAATTTACATCCATAATACCTAGACAGTTAAAGTAACAGTAAAAGTAACAGTAAAAAAACGTCGAAATGTAACCGCTAAACGTATAGTTTTGAAGCAACTACCAAGTTGCCCAATTAATTTACTCATTGTCGTCTTGTTATCGCAAACGCAAAGTGAAATTAAATTTTCAGTTGCAACGTGCAACAAAGTTCCGGGCGTCGAAAACATCTGTCGAAACTCATAAATTCCTCCATGATTATTACTCGGAATCTTTACGGGAAAATTAATTTCGTTCGCGCACCGAAAAATCCTATTTATACCGAAGAAAATACAATTGTATTATCTAATGTCAGTCATAATTTCGCTCAGCACATTCTCATAAAAGAAAATGAAGGCACGAATATGAATGTGTAATTCCATGGAAGCGGTCCACACATCCTTTGGGCGCGGTCCTAAGTAAATTTGTTGAATAATGTATTCGTCGTTTTGTAAAAACTTTTCACAACGTGGACTGTGTAGGCTGTAACTGGGCAGCACGGCCTTGGTGTTACTTAATTGTAAAACACACTTAAATAATCTTATATAGACTCGAAAACCCGTATTGGAAGTGAAAGAAGCCTGTTGATTTTAACCTAAATGTAATTGGAGTTCAAAATTATATAACATCAATTGTTTTTTATTTTTTTTTCAGTAATGAAGCTTTTCGTTCTGTTTTCGTTCCCTTCGTATGAAAATAAGGAAATTGGCGAACAGCGGCCGCGTGGGTGTAATCATTCCAGTGACGTAAAAGCCGAAGCATTCAGTAACAGCATTTTTGCTTGCAACTCATGTAGCCGCATGACAATGGCCGTTCACGTCACCATACAATAGGGCCGGATGAAATTCACCGCCAAAATGCCGTGTAGCATCTCTGCTAAAATGCTAAAAGCTTTCGAAAAAAGATGGTGAGTTAAAATGAAAATGAACAGTTTTAAAAGCTCGCGAATGCAGGGGCATGCCTGCGCTGAGCAGTTGTCTTGTCCCACGGGAATGAAGCAGCAGATATTTCTAGCGAGGCTCATTTTACGAAGTCACGTGAGCGTTTACTTTAAAGGTTAGCTCTCCGCTCCTTGTAGCTCAAATTTATTTTACAACACCTTTGCTGAAAAACAAGACATTTTTAAGGATTATTTGGACAGGTTTCTGTTTTAGAGAAAATTGTAGAGGGATTATACCAATATGTTTGTTACTTTGAGCTTTCTAATATTTTGTCGCTTTGTATTGTAGTTCGAGCTGCAAATACTTGTTCTTCAAGATCAGTGCTTTTAATATGCTCACCAAATTTCATCTTCTTCTACATAACATATCATGAGCACATAGTTAAATCAATGTGGCAATCCAATGTTTTCTAAACATAGTTATTTTATAGGAAACTATAGATTATGAGATTGCCACGGGAATAAAAACTACGAGTAAAACCTATTGCTGGTAACATTTATTTATTAGTAGATAAAATGTATGTAATTTCATTTACATTATACCTGATAAATAAAAAAAAGGACATAATATTACTTATTAAATTAGTAAAGATAGTTCTTTATACCATTCTTAACTATATAATATCCAAAACTTAAATGAAGCTCATACAAAGAGTTTTGTCGTCGGATATTACGTAAATCCTTGATTAATTCGACCACAGATGTGTGATGTGGGTCGTGCTGCGACGTCCCGATAATTGTGATGTTTTGATACGAATTGTTAGACTTCCACGCGAATTTATATGTTAAATTGAGCTACTAACTGGGATATTTTATTACTATTTGAAGATCTTAAAGTATTATTAGTGAAATAGTTTTTCTATTTCACAAAATTACAAAATCACTTAATTAAAAATCTATTTACTCACGGTATAAATTAAAAGATTTTCACATGTTATATAAGGAAATTCTTAATAAAACTGAATGTACAAGCTTATGCTATCGAAGTGCGATAAATTTGTTGTGATGATACTGACTTTCTATAATATAATTATTATAACAGCATAACCTTTCACATCTTAATAAGTGACATAGAAATTTTAAATTATGACTTCCCTTTGAGTTGTTCGAAAAGTCGTTAAAAGTGACCAAAGTACAAATTGAAAAAGATACTATGATTTCATGAGGTCTCAACATAAAATAAGTAAATATTATTTGCAACAATATTTCTTAATAAAACGAATACATTGTTAAAACACGCTTCAAAAATGTTTTCAATATCGTTTGATGCGTTAGTTATAACAAATTCGAGATTTGATTTAGTATATTTTATTCCAAAATCTCAACGAAATACATTTCGTATAACTACGTCCAGACGAATAGCAAAGTAGTCGTTCACACGGAGACCTCACGTGAAGCCAATGTGAAACAATCACACCAAATTGTCAGATTTAACATTCGACACAAGTCGCAGTCACGAAGAAAACGCAAATGCATTTAGGCAAAGTTTTTCGGACGGTTCAAACGATGTCGTAACGAGAATTTTTAATCCTACAATTACAAAAAACGCTAAAGTTTGTGGGTATATTTTATAGGTATGTATGAATGGATCTTTGTTGAAGACTGAAAGAAATAGCCTCATTTGGTTCGTTCCTTAGACCTTTTTTTTTAGTAGCCCGTAGGGATTCCACTGCTGGGCAAGGCCTCTCCCAAACATTTGGGAGGACCTTAGACCTTACGAAACAATCCATACTAATATTATAAATGCGAAAGTAACTCTGTCTGTCTGTCTGTCTGTTACGCTTTCACGCCAAAACTACTGAACCGATTGTAATGAAATTTGGTACACAGATGGTCTAGAGCCTGAGAAAAAACATAGGCTACTTTTTAACTGGAAAAAAAGGGTTCAAAGTTGATATAAAATTCCACGCGGACGGAGGCGCGGGTAACAGCTAGTTATTATATAATAAAGTATTTAGGGACCTGGATGTTAAAAGTAGTTTGTACCTAGTTTATATAAACTAAGGTCAAAATGTCGATCAGTCGTTGTGCTACTATTTTATTAATAGACTCTAACAATAAATACGCTATGTCTATCATTTTGTAATCAAATTGTAAACCACATATACATAAATATTAATTCCTAAACGTCACAAAACCGAACTCACACCCCCTTTTCATGTGACATACTACACGCACGGGACTACACAATAGATAACAATGTCGTTTGCGTCGTGTCGCAGTAGTGTAAACGAGATTCCAATTTGCCCTTCAACCAAGTACAGACAAGCGGAGAACCCACTTGAATAATTCAAATATGTATAACGGACAGTCGAGAAAACAAGTAAAGTAAACTAGAAGTACAAAAACAACATTGTTTTATTCTTTAACAACGAACGCAGTAAATTTATTATCCAGCGTTTTCACATTCTATAGGCTTCTACGAATGCTTTAATGAAATATTTAATTACTAGGTTTTGTCGGCTGCAATTTATTATATTTTCAATTATTTGTTTCTTTTTTTAGAGGAGACCTATAACATTTATATCATCTATTAATATGGAATTAAAAAATTATACATTACATTGTTATTACCTACTTTATGAAATTGCATTTGATATTTAAGGAACAAAGCTCTTCGCTATGCTATACTCTGCACTGTGAGAAAGAGTTTCTCGATTTGATAAGACGAAAGACAGACTATCTATCTCTGTGCCTGGTGTTGTAGTGATATCAGCGTTGAAGGACATTTTTGATAAGTGCTAAGAAATGCAGTAACTGATTCCACTAGGTGGCAAGAAGATTCTAAGAAAACGCACTGTGCTTGATTGCCAACTGCAAAGATGATGAATATGGTAACTCAACATACAGCATGCAGTGCGGTGATCAGTGAAATTTTTTTTACAAAAGTAACACCAATCACGCAAACTTTAAAGTGTTCTATTTTCGAAGCAGATAAATATAAGAATCTAATTCTCCCCTAGAACAGTCGAGCTAAAAATTGCAACAATACGAGTTGTATTTCAGAAGCTGACTTCGATCCAGTTTCTATTTTTGCTTCGGGTAATGAGAGGTACGGATATGAGTCGAACCTTCACTCGGACAGTCCTGATTGTATACAATTTGTTTTGCCTTTGGCCGGATATAACAGACCTGTTTTCTCACCTATACGACGTGCTTGGAATAAGTTTGTTGATGACCATATTTTGGTCATATGGATCTAATATATTAAGTTTACATTGTAAAAATAAAAATGTAATGATTTTAGCCTAATTTCATCACTGGATATATGAAAACGGTTTTAAAAATATTTTCACCTTTATGAAGCCACTATAATAATAGATATGGGGGATAAATAAAACCACGGAACAGAAGTAATATAGGTTCAGTAATGTCCAACAAAAGAAATTACGGGAAGAAATCTGCAATCACCAGTGGCTTTTTGTCTTTAGGATATGATTGATTGCTGTTCTAACTTATCATTCGAACGGTTTTTATGTTTGGAGTGACGTTCGAAGACACATTAACTTTCGTATCTTTATAAGAAATATAATTATTTTCCTTTATAACATTATCGAAACTTCTTCTCGATCTATTCTATCGAACTTGAATTATTAATAGCTACAGGATTTTTCATCAAGGTATCGCAAAAGCTAATGTTAACAAAGTAGGGCCAAACTTATCTCGACCGGTTGTCGCCCAACGCTCAAAGGGATCGATACATTTTATAAGGTGCTGGCATTTATTACGTAGAGGATAGGATGCGTAAAATATTCAGAGCTCACGTCAACGGAGGATGAGAATAGAGATTTTCTTTTCGAATATTTGAAGGTCAAGGGCCTTTGAGGGTTTATGAACGGTCAATGTTACCACACATTTCTCACATAAAATGTCACTTGTAGTTATAGCCCATATTTTTGAGGAAGAATATTGTTGCATTTTTACTGTAAGTTCTAGAACAATAAGGTCGTTATTATGAGTCATGTAGAATGACAAGTAAGCTTATTATATTTGTATTTTTTGGCTTATATTGAAAATAATAATTTAGGTTGTAATATTTGATAAGTAATTTTGAAACTTCTACTGAAAATAGTAAAACATTCAGACAGCGCAGTGATGGATGATTAAGGGTAATCCTTACTGCACCTATAGAATTTAAATAATGTGTCCGACATTTGATAAAAAAAAGAACCTGTAGTCGTTATTTATTTCGAATCAATCTTTTAAAAACGAAGACTTTAATTACGAAGGTTATTTTGTTCCAAAAATTTGGTAATATATCAAATCATTGGCGCATATTAATACAACTAATATGATTTCGAATTGAATGTTGAAGTAAATGTCAATGGGGTGCCCAATTAATTTGCCGATACGAAATAGCTTTCACAGTTCGCTGGGTTCTAATATGATTTAAATTACCACGACCCACTTTCATATACTTGACCAACTTCTGCAAAATAATTTTGGTACGCCCATAGTCTGAGGCAAAATTTTATGGAATAATGCGGAATACATTATTAAAGGACCGTGCGAGAAAGGTTCTTTCAGTTTCGCTTGAGGTGAGGTGTTTTTAGAGAAAGTTTTCGCTTTTGGATATGACACAATGTATGTGTGTAAATTTAAAAATTTTGTACACGTGCCACCTTTGAGAATAGGCTCTCAATATCTCTGAATCAAAGGGTCCTCAAGAAGTTGTCTAAATTGAGAAATTGCTTAACAATCCTAAGTTTTCATCCAAGTGCGATTAAGAATTCATATCATTAAGAACTTGACCAGTACTACTATACTGTACTAATATACCAGAATTAATCACTGTCTGATTAGAGGATTTTCCTCTGTGTCCTTTTTTTCTAAAAATATATATTTTTAATACACACCCAACGGAAGCGCAAGGTTATAGAATGTATACTTTAAAGCCCTGTTTTATCGTTGATATCTGTATATATATACGATATCTATACAAGTGACAGGCGTGGAATAAAAAGCATTGTTTTAAATATAATGGGTTTTGTTTATGAGGATACAGTCTATGTCGTTCTAAAGTTTTTGAAACGTTGTATGAGTTTTATCTGTACATTTTTGAACCCTCTGCAAAAAATAGGTTTTATAAAACTTAACGTTGTTTCACCACCTGGCTACATGACTTTATCGCAAAACGTTTTCAAATTAATAGATTTTTTTATAGTACCAATAATGCTATGTGCTAATAATATGTGATGGTGCGCAACTGATGATCGCCTGATGGTAAGCGACCACCTCTTCCCATGAACATAGTCGCAAAGCTAATGTCTCACGACTGCGTTGCTGATCTTAAAAATAGGAACAAGGGAAGGATCTATGACAAATGAGTAAGGATAAGGACTGGAAGAAAGTGTAGGTCATTGTTATAGAAAAATAAGACAATATAATGCCATATCCGATGCCACTACTGACGCCAATTTTTTGTGGAAGAGGTTTTTATTTTACGATATTTATATAATGTAATGATAAAATAATTATTTACTTATTAAGACATGGGGTCTTGAAAAGTAGGCAATTAGTTTGTAAAAAATATTTTATACGCGACATTCGCATTCATTTGCTAGACTCGCTAACGAGTCAAGTTACCCAAAGTTATTCTATGCTACTAAAAATTCTGTTTTCCCGTAAATTAGCCCTCGAGCTCACTTAAAAATGGAGAATCCTTTGAAAAGCGGAATAATTGTTGAAAATTTTTAATGAATAGGCAAGTCAACAATTGTTACCTTTTCTTAGCGTCGCTCTTTGAATCACAAGATACGAACTAAAAGGCTATTAATTAAATGTTTCAAGAATCTTCAAGCTTTCTCTTGAACAACAGTTATTATGAACTCGCTAGGGAGAACACTGACGATGCTTATTTATTCGTTCATTCGGTGCTATGTGCAATTTCTTGGTAATACCATCAATCAATATTAGAGCATGTTCGAACAAGTTTGAACAAGCTGTGATAATGTACGTTTAAATATTGTTCTTTGGGAATTAGCTTGCTATGCTGTGACTAATTCCCAAACCTTAAACCTTACTAAGTTTCTGCGAATTACTTGTATCATTGAGAATGCTTTAATAAATTTATGAGCTTGATAGTAGATTTGATAACAGAAGAAATTGAAGTTTGGTGTTTCTTTATGGCAATATTTATGGTATGGTCTTTTGGGTAAGAAGACAACATTGGTTCGTGTCATTGATCTAATTGATGTAACACGAAGTTTTCAGACTAGTACGTATCTTTTAAAGTTACGTACAAGCGTATGAATTCCTCGAAGGTCCGCTACATATACTAGATCTTTCATATTCTACGTATCTTTATGAATGCCCATTTTACTATTAGAAAGCTAGCATATTCCCTTTTTACCCGACTACGGCAAAGCCAAAGGAGGGTTATGATTTTGACAGGCTATGTATGTATGTATGTATGTATGTTCATCTGTTCCCTCGTAACTTCTAAACCACTAATCAGAATTCGACAAATGACATATCATTAGAAGCGTCTTAATTGTCCGCTGGTTATAGGCTATATAGATTTTCACCAAATTCAATGTGGCGCCCTCTAGCGGACAAAATATACAGAGTAAAAAATAAAGTTAAGCTAGATATGCCGTGTTTGGTATCATTTTAAAGCGCTTCACTTGTACATTTCGAATATATATATATATTACTAGCATTTACTTGTGACTTTACCTGTATTCATGGGGTACTTTTATACTTTTTCAGCGTCGTTTTTTGTCGTAGTTGGGTTTTAGTTTTTTTACTTTATCTTGTTTAACATTAAAAAATACTACACAGAAAACCAATCTCAAATTTACGAATAAAAGTATACAAATTACACCGACACCTCAATTCCATTATCAACAATTAGCGCAGCGCGATCAATAACGTACTCCGTAAAAGAGATGTTATCCCCAATTTTCCCGAGCCACGGAAGCTTACATAACTCCAAACTTATTCTGTTGTTAGGTTAAGGAATTTTACACAAGTTTGCAACTCGGCAACACGACGCTGACATATACCCATTCATGATCCCATCACCGAAAATTACCCTCTGCGTAAAAGTTATAAAACTTTATACGGGTATAATGGATCGCTTCAGTGAGATAGCTTCTATATTCCTAATAGATTTCGATCAGACAGCGCTTAGGTCATGTTAAATGTTCAGATAGTGGGATATTTTTTGTATATTTTGAGCAGTTTGCTTTGTATATTTTGATAAAAGATTATGACGGATGCCTAAGGGTCTAGATGCCTTTAGCTACGTTTTATTTATATACTGTATAACAAATCCAAATATGTGGGGATATTTAAAACCGAAAGATACAAAATTATTAACGAATTCAGCTATATAGCAGCCATTAATATATTATATAAATGACTACTGGATTGTTACATTGTGTTCCGTCAAATATAGGTTATTCACTACTTGTATATCTTCTAATCTTATTTCTATAATTTCCTGCTTCCCTGGTCAGATCTCACATAACTTTATACAAAGTCAAAAATAAAATTTTTCCACTAGTTATTTTAAAAATACGTGTGCAATTTATTAATGATGCACTCGAATCAATTATTTTTCCGCAAAGTAAGACAAACACCCGAAAATCCATTTTAAACCAAACACAGTTGCAAATAATGTGATATAAATTTTCACGCCTATAACTTTTAAAATTGATGAACATAAAAAGGCACGTACTTTCGCTAGTAATTTCCGTCAGAAGCATTAAATCCATGATAAAAAAGGATATTAAAAGTTAAGTTAATTGCTTTATCGCACTGACTTCATACTTTACCGGGAACACTGTTTCGTGTGTTTTTTATTTTGCTTAATGTTTTTAACGGGTTTATTTTATATATGAAAATGTTCAGACGTGAAGTCTAATGGCAATTGTCTAGATTATGCTGTCGCAGCTCTGCTTAGTAATTAAAATATGTTGTTGTTTTTAAACCACGTGAGATGTTTAATGTTGTATTTGTTTGACAGTATAAGGACGGGACTTTTAGCACACCCTGCTTGGTGGCATTTTTCCTTTTTCCCTCCCTCCTTAATCCTAACGTTTATTCCTTCATGTCACAAATCCTTTCTCTCCTCTTTTTGGAAGGCTGGCAACGCTGAAGAATTCTGCTTCGATAGTATCTATGGCCCAACTAAATGGCAAAGATTTTGCTTAGTTACTCGTCATCACAAAATCACCTATATCTGTCTGTAATATCCCAAAAAATATCTACGAAAAATTGGGATAGGAATGTACGCGTCCACCACGTCGCTAGTTATAATAAAAATGTGTACGAGAATAATTTAACATGGCCAACATTATAAACCTAAGGGATCGATGTTTTTATCTCGGCCATTTACAAAGCGGTATAAAATACGATACGGGTGTTATTACTTATCGCAACCGGGCCTTGGGGAGCGGTGAATCATGCCAAAGATCCCGCCAATCTAGAGAGCGAGGTTTTGAAAAATTATAACAATTGAAATTACATTCGATATGAGTTAGTGCGTTTGGATTTAATTACGTCGTGTTAATGCAGGAGGTGATTTTTATGTGTCCAAGATTTTTTTATCATAAAGGGGACAAGTGACCAGAAAAAAATAGAAGAAGAAAAGTCAGAATGGCAGCTGAAAACTTAAGAACTTGTACAATTATATTAATTTCGATAAAGTTTGAAGTAGGTGCTAAAGTATTAGCAAATGAGTTCCGTCCTCACTTCCTAAAGCATTAAAATAGAAAGATATAATGCTTATACCCCCAAACCTTTTTTTTAGGACTTTTAACCACCCCCAAAAGTTATAAAAGAATTTTGGCCCCGTAAAATAAAAAAAAAAACGTTACTTCACATATAAACAAATTCGATACGTTATTAAGTTTCAGAAATATGTAACACGCGATAAATGTAATTTTCCTTACAAATCGTCTGGCTGTCCTTGGCTGAACCCAAATAAATTGAATAATGTCCTAGATCGGTCTAGGTAAGGTTCTGTGTCGTCCTGTCTACATACATTTTGTATTATATTTTATGTTGTAAGTGCGTCATTATAAGAAATTTATATGAAGGCAATAAAAGGATCCACCGTAAGACCTGTATTATTTTATTATTATTTTTATTGTTTTTTTCTGGGCGCGCCACGAATTTATCTTGATTCTAAATATGTTACTATCTCGTATAGAGTAATAATTAAATTCTACATCAAGTCATTTATTTCAAATTAAAATGATAAGTTGCCTCAGGCATCCCTTTTTAGTGATAAGTTTGTATTACAGTTTCTATACTTTGTACAGTTCATCGGAAATATAATAATGTTAATGTAATAAAAGGGAAAATAATAATAAAATAAAGTAAGACTTTTTATAACAATTAATAAACACAGCTTTATATATCAGTATAAGTATGATTAGGAAGTTCCCTTAAGGCTTAATAAAAAGAGCAGAGCAATAATTACTAAAAAGCAAAGTAAGGACGTGACTTAAATAAAAATAAACGAATGTAAAATGACGTCACAAATATATAATTCTTCTTCAGTAATTAAATACGGGACAAGCTATATGTTTAAACACTATCATATCACCGACCCATTCAGCCAACTTAATCATTACATTCCAATAATCTTTACAATTTACAAACGGACGCGTCCATACGAATATGTAATTTACAGTAATAGCATACAATAAAATGCAGCAAGGCTTTAAAATGTAAAAGCGATCTTGTAAAATTCCACATGAACGAATAATAAATTCCACGTGCCGCGGTGGGTACTACCAATAAAATATATTCATACGAATGCTTCGGGCGGAGTAGTCTAATACTTCCATCAATATTGAAATCCTTATTAATTTGTCTCTTTTTTCCGTGCCGGCGCATATTGAGCGGGTAGCAATTAACGAGAGATGCTCGCGAATACCCGTTTCACTGAATTGCATCAAATGCGGAGTATTCCACAACTTTTATTCCGTTTCTACTGCGACTGCAAAAAGAAACTAGAAATTAATCGTTAAGCTTGTTGCGTTTAGCTTTTGTTTTAAGTCCTTATTGCCATTATAGGATTAGCTGCAATATGTTTGAATAACTTGTTTCGATGCATGTTTTTAGCATTAGCATAATTGAAAAAGGATAAAGATTGAGTGGTTGCTTGAGTTTTTTTTTTTGTTTTAGGTTTCACATTTCTCGATTTAAGATAAGCCAAGATTAAGTATCATGCGATGTACTACATTAAAGGACAGTCCTCTGACAATTTGTTTTCATTCGCGTACCTTCTTATTTTGCAATTTAATTTGAAATTATGAATATAATATTTATTCTTTCAAAATATATCTTTGTTATTGTAATCAGTAATCACTGACCTAAAAAGAGCGCATAGAAAAATCAATGGCAAAAGTACAATACGGTTAGTTAACAACCTACTTTATATACTTACGTTGTTTCGCATTCTAAATAGTTACAGGAAACGAAAAGTGAGGAGCACCGTCTTACAATAGCAGTAAACAAAATGAACATTAAATTTAAGAGACAGTACAAAAGGCGAAAGCGGGTCAGACGTTATCAGCCGCTAACTTCAGAATACAACCCTGAATACGTACATTTCATACTCAGTTATTCCGACTTACGCGATGGAGTTACGCGATTTTCATATAAAATTAGTATTTTATAGTTAGCGTCTGTTTTCTTGCATTAAAGAGCTGATCAATTATTTCCTCAGAATTTTTTTAAGCAAAATATGTGCTGATATTTATTATATTCAGAATTTTCTTTTATGATTATACTGCATTTCATTACTACAGTAATTACAAAAAAAATCTACAGATTTTAGTTTCAAATATATTTATATCCAAGTAATTCTAGTTTGTAAAGTAGCCTTTATAAATATAATACGACCGCTATAATATTGACGACCGCTTGGCGCAGTGGTACCACAACTGCTTTCTGCGCGAAGGGTCGTGGGTTCGATTCCCACACCGGAAAAATATATTTATAATTTACATTTGTATTTTTCTGGAGTCTGGGTATTGCTATGTATTGTATGTATGTATTTACAAAAGAAAAGTATGTATATGTAATTTATTCCGTTATCTAGTTGCCATAACACAAGCTTCGGCTTAGCTTGGAACTGGATGGCGCTGTGTATAAATGTCCTGAACATATTTATTATATTATACGCATAACTAATAGGTAGTAAATAATTGTGGTGATTATTGTCTTATTCGTGAAATTGTATGTAACAGTTACGCGAATTCAACTTACGCGGTATAATAGTCATATCCTAAGTTCGATATTACTGTTTGCGTGTTCCTCCATACTTCCACCGAAATTGTATTGTCTCCGTATGCATTATGTTTTTATGGCATAATTTCATTTGTTGCCGATGTAGATATGTAGGCAAGGCTTGGGTGTGTTCTCTGATTTACATTTTACTTGCTTTAATGTATGTAGATAGATGCGCTAATAATAGTTTATTCATTTGCAGTGTTATAAAGACGCAAAGTCATAATCTTTTAAATACTGCATAAAGTTAAGATAGACAGAATTTAAGAGGAGTTAGTTAATATTTTCTTATTGTTAAGTGGTTAGGTGAGTGAAATTATTAATAGTATAAAAATGTTTTATATTATTTGTGAATGCTATTGGATAAAGAAAAATAGAAAATGAATTGCCAATTGTGTTGCTTAGTATGTGTACTAGCTCGTGACGTATTTGAATATTTTTAAAGTCTTCAAGGATGGTTCTAATGTAGAACCGTTACCCTCCTTTGCGGCACGAAATCGGGTAAAAAAGGTAGGTTTCGTAGAGTCGTTAAGGTTATAAGTAGGATGTACAAAATCGCGTCAGGCTAGCTTGTTTGTATAAAATTTATAAAGGAACGATTATCATATTTTTAAAATACTTCTAAAATGTAACAAACAACACGTACAACTGAAACCTCTCTTATTTTTATGTTGAAACATGTTTGCGTTTAAAAATTCCTTCCTTATTAAAGACTTAAACCAATTTCAATGTACTAGGATAACATACCACATGTGGAGTGTCTCAGCCGTCGGAAAAACAGGCTGGTGATTTATTAAGAATTCCACAACGCGGTGCGCCGTGTTCCGAGTATCTTCATTCTGTTGTAATCTCTCTTATTCCATTTAAATATCTGAATAACTTACGTTTTCAATCTCGACTTTACATATTGCTTTAGTTCTTTTAAATTTGAAATGCAAAGTCTTTAAAAGATTGCAGTATTTGATTTAAAAATATGTTTTACATAATTCCATATCTGGGTGGCTGAGTTCAAGTATTTTGGTCTTTTGTTTGACGAACAATGTCTTTGTAGGAGCGATCTTTCTTCCGAGAAACTTACAGAATAGCTTCCTAGTTCGTATTTAATCAATCTATATTTAGCCTCGTAGACATACAGATCTGGTAATTTAACCAAACACGTGCCTGTTGAAGTAAAAATAAATTACGACGCGAACGCTGTCCATAGAATTTTATCGCAACTTTCTTATTAAAATTTTTGGTCTGTAAGTTTCATGCTTAATGGAATTTTAAACACGCTCTATGATTAAGTTATGAAACCCCCTTCTTTCCACAAGTTTGTGCCGGCGACATTTATTGAGTTGAAGTATTTGATTAAAAATCTACTTTGGCCAGCGCAGTTTCATCCGAAGATATTTTATAATTCTTGCGAATATTTTGCCAAGTTTTTCGTTAGATATGATATAAAATGGTATCTATTTAAAAATAGTAGTAAGTAAATTAAATACTTCGATCACTTAAAACATTAGCACCAAAACATAACCTCACATATTAAATATTTTCCATAAAAACATCAATTTATTGATTATATTATTGAAGCCTTCAAAAATTAACTTTGAAATGTCTAAAGACTAATTATAAAATTGAATAAAGTTAAGTTTTCTTCAAACATCAACTACATATTCACTAAAGCCCAAGCTTCATAAGTGAACCCATAAAATTTAATACGCGATATGGATATATTCTCAAGAATATCTCCTTTAAGAATGTGCGAAGGGAATGCGTCCTCGGCAGTCGATAAATCATTGTTCGAGCCCAGCCTATAGAGACCTGCTTCAAATAATCTCCGGGATATACGAAAATGACGCCTTAGGCTTAAACGAACTTCATTTATAAGCAAGATCGGGTATGAAAAATATCTTTATAAAACACACTGTTATTAAGATGAGGCATCGACCTTTAAAGGTATCTTACTACAACGTATCATACCATGACCGTGCTATGAACGTATGATACGCTTTTCTATGCCCACTAGAGCGAATCAAAGTCGTATGGGTAAGGATTTCACCATATTAATTATATGTATGATCTGCTTTTCTATACCTAGTTTTTCCTCTTGTATAAAATTAGTTTGGTTAAGTTTTGTACATGTCAAAGTACTTCCGTAAGCCGACCACTATGAAAGCAAATTATGATTAACGATGCCTTTTATTTCGTTGTGTATACTATTAAATATATGATCGATTGCTGATGTTAAGCCATTTTATCGTACTACGCTTATTTAATTGCAGTACCTCGTATGGAAGATATGATTTTCATGCAAACAATGTGTGTTTTCGACAAAACAAACACAAAAAATACTCATCAAAATGAACGTTATTTCTTTACGATAAGAATGCTTTTATTGAACGATTTTCATAAGCAAATGCTAATAAAAGATTAAACAAGCAACCCTATATAGAATACGAATTGTAAACTGACTCGTTTCATAAATACACCCAAACCAGTTTCTGTAAACGTTTGCATTTACAAAGTAAAGTCTAGAACTTCATTTCACATCTGACTGACCCTAAATTAGACTAGTACATAATATTTATACGAGTCTTAATGTCTGCCGTAATGAAATTCCCGAATGAATTTACACTAACTAAACTTTGGCGTTTGCAATTTGAATTATATTTAGTACCGAAAATCGCGGTTACTTTTGGTTTACATTCATATGAGCTAACCGCGACCCCGTCCTTCATAAAAACTTTGACCCCCCTTTTCACTGGATAAAATAATAATAAGGGAGGATGAACCCCTTTTTTTCCAGTAAAAAGTAGCCTATGTCTTTTGTCAGGCTCTAAACCATCTGTGTACCAAAGTTCATTACAATCTGTTAAGTCGTTTTGGGTGGAAAGCGAAACAGACAGACAGAGTTACTTTTGCATTGATAATATACTTTTACCGTACAGATGTCGGTGTAGATCTAAAAGAAGGCTGAGATCAGGTACATTTTACTAGACCGTTTGAACCACAACCGGCTTTAAGTAATGACAGCTCGTTAGTGATACATTACATTTCGTTTGGTTGAAGCACCGCTTTCCGTCATTCTTCCCACAATAAAACAGTTATTATAACATTTTATTTATTATATTTTGCATTGGTAAATAAAAATTCCTATTTAATTCTTTCTTGGTGAAATGGCAGTGCGTTACCTACTACTACTTTACCAATATCTAGATGTGTATAGATAAAATAAGTTTCTGTAGTAAACACATGACCCTCTAAATAAAAATTATATTGAATACAACGTCTTAATTTTCAAGCTGTCAAGTTTTTGACGCTGTTAACTTATTTTAATAGTCAGATTTTCATATGAAACCGTAATTAAATTAATTCCTTGCGTAAATATATTTAAAGTAAGCCGTTTCCCTTAAAATTAATAAGTATAAATTATTTTTTAAGCAATTATATGGCCTACTTAGTAAATTTAAATCTTGCAGACAAGAAGTAATCGAGTGAAATTCGTAATTAAAGCAAAATGTCGTTTAGTCGTTCTAGTATTTATTAGTTGTCGTTTTTGTTCGTATTGAACGGCGAACCCAGTTAGCATTTACAATACCGCCATTGTCAAACGTTCACTTGCTAACAATTCGCTTGCTCCATCCTCTGTTGTTTTAATTGTGTTAGTAATGACTTTAGCAAAACATTACTTACTATTGGAAGCTGGATGGTTCTGATTTCTCGTTACTTTCAAGGGTTCTGGTAGCAAATATACTGTTTGTCTAAAGTTTGTTGCAAATGACATGGTAAATTTTGTGTTTAAATCTTATAGTATAGTCTTATGCCGGAATACTGTAACGCAACTTAAATTTAAGTACAACTTAAACCGATTTTATAGTTAGTTCACCATACAATTCTGTCAAATTACGAGTCTTAAGGCGTGCTTAAATTTAATTTGCGTATTTGGCCGTTAGAGTCCAGGTAAAGTACCAGGATTGTAGAAAAGCAAAGAAGTTCGCTTAGCAAAATAATTCGTTGAATCAGTACAAATAGAATGTGACGAAACTCAAAATATAATACTACATAATGCTTTATTTTACTAGTTGACGTATTAATTTATTATTTAGTTGAATAAAGTCTTTAAAGATGCAAAACCTCATACAAATTCCTGCGCCGCATTTTCTTATCTAATAAAAAGAAAACATGCAAGAAATTTTTCTAATAAACCTCTTCAGTACTCGCATTTTAAAGGATAGCAAAATGAAGCTCAATTCTGCACTAACATTGTGTACTGTTCCTACGCAAAGCGCGTAGCCTATACAAAGCCAGGCATTTTAATATCAAGCTGATATGGAGAAAAGTCAAAGGAGGCTACATTATTGGAAATGCTTGTCCCCCTCACTCTAGTAATACAGATTGCGGCTTTCGCAATGTTTAAAATTCCGAGCTGCCAACTTTAAGAAGTTTCCTGCCTCACTTCTTAGAATTGCGAACTGTTCCATTCCTTCGAACATACATACGAAATTCAAAGTTCTGCTTTTTTAAAATTTGAATACGGTCCGAAAAGTAACGGATGATTGTAGAACAGATTATGCTAGAGATAGTAAACTTTGGTAGTCCACAATTTAAAGTTGAAAATTGTTAAATTGTACCTATTAAATGTACATTACATTTTATTTATTATTATTATCTTAAATGAAGGTACAATATTATTTATAGTCCTTGACATAAATCCAATAATGTACGTTCACTATATTTCTTTGAAATACTCTAAAATAAATAGTCCACACAATAATAGCAGGTAAGCGCTACTTACATATTATTAATGCTGTTAATAAAATAAGAAAAAACTTTGTCAATGCTTAAAATCTTCGCAGACTATCAACGCTGGCTGAACAAGCGTATTCAATAAAATACAAAACCTCCGACCAAAAAATGCAAAGAAACTTGTAACGCTTGGAGCTTGTAATATTCCTATCACACCTAACAAACGACCTGATGACCTCGAAAACCTGAACCTGGATTTTCACCAAACATAGTTAAGAACACTGTGGACGGATATACCTTTGAAACAAAAAACGCATTAAAATCGGACCATTCGTTTAGGACCTACGTTGCCTCAGACAGACAGATACACACACTCACACACACACGTCAAACTTATAACACTCCGTCGTTTTTGCGTCGGGGGTGAAAAAAAAACGCGCCTAAAAAGTTTTTATTCTTAATGACGTTATTATCTGTGGAGTCGTCCTGTCCGTGACGTCACTGAAGGTGGTGACAAATGAGGCATTGCGGATATTTTGTGACCACAGAACTTTTGGCACGATTACTTTCACGCACCGAACAATATATCAAAGGAACTGAATTCGTAAGATGACCTCGGGCGTTGGACGAATGCGGTGATTTATAATTATTGTACTTTCATGATTAGGTTCTATACGTAACGGGTACAAGGTTTTTGGTTAGCTAAATTAAGTTATATTAATATAAATTACGTCGATACAGTTGTTATTGTTTTCCCAATGCGACTTTTCCGATATGTCTTACGATAGGCCGGCGACACACTTGTGATAGTGTTACTCAATAAGTGACGTCAAAGTTTTATATATAAAAATGTAGTATGTAATAGAAATTAGTCATTTTCGTTCCTAAACCAAACATCCGTCTTATATATGAAGAATTTTGCATGTAGGTACTAGAAGTTAATCATTTTCGTTCAAGAAAATAATTTTTAACAAAAATAAAGCGACTTCAAACTAAAAGGCAAAAATAAATTTGCTTCCCACAAAGTACTTAATACGCATTTTCATTTACTTTAATGAAATGATTTAATAATTATTATTTACAATTTTGAAGTCGGTACATACTCCTCCGTAGTCCTACTGCTCCTTTTTTGAAGTCGGTTAAAAATCGACCACAATTTTTATTTTGACATGCCTTTCAATACAACATTTAAACATTCCAAGTAAGAGGCCTATCCCATATCGTCTGAAAGCTTGTTAGCGAATGATATATTCGAATCGGACTGAACGCCGAACATCGTAATCTGACATTAATAACTAGGTACGTACAAAGTACTCGCTCGAAACACCGCTATGACTGATTGCCGTCTGAAAATTCTAGTCTCCTTTGCAATTCAGATGTCAAAACATTAAACTTGGGAACATTAGAGGTATATAGGTTAATTGATTTTCAATTACACGTAATTTGGATACGCGAATGTGTTTTTTAAATGTCTACGATTTGCGCGCAAATGCTATGATAAAACAATTTGATTTAGTCAAAGAAAATTATATTGATTTTTTCTTATGTCAATCAGATGTGTAGACAAAAAAGTAGGAATGTGTATAGAA
The DNA here is from genome assembly GCA_026213755.1 of Eurema hecabe. Taxonomy (NCBI): domain Eukaryota; kingdom Metazoa; phylum Arthropoda; class Insecta; order Lepidoptera; family Pieridae; genus Terias; species Terias hecabe. The sequence goes on from JADANM010005989.1 coordinate 7,290,598, forward strand.
CAATAGTCGTCTTATGCATTAATTATATTAACCCATTTGGCGCCTCTGTACCCAATTGGGTACAGCTAATT
>JADANM010005989.1:7296309-7307539 GCA_026213755.1 Eurema hecabe
ATTTATGCAAGGTTTTAGTACATGTTGAATGATGACTTGTTTTTTTTTAATTATCTGTGCACTATGATTGACATCTGTCACGTGGGTTTTAGATTAAAATGTCAGGTGTCATTCTTCTAATAAGCGATCCTATATCATTTCATCTTATCAAGAATAGATAGACACAATCTTCTTTAAATATCGATGTACTATACTCCAATATTCAATTAGTGTTTCGAAATTAAAAAAAAAGAGATTCGTATTGATGATTTCCCTATGTCAGGTTGCTTAAACTAACATTTGTATTGTAAGGTTTCCATTTTATTGATTCTTACTATGCATTTTTCTTAGACGTAGATTGTCTGTGCCCCTAAAGAGATATGAAAAAGTTGTTTATAAGTTAAGTCTCGAATAAATATCATAAGCGCAATTCAATACTCGAGGCATTAGCAGTCGCTACTTTCTCAATTTCGACTAATTATTAACATATGTTATGACGTAATAAATACTCCAACCCTTTATACGGCATAGATTAAAGATTTGACAATTAAAACGTCACGTGTCATGCTACCGATGTTAATATTCCAAATATTGTCACGGAGACTAACGCTGACATCTTATTCAAACAATATAGAACGTGGGGATTACTAACGCATATACGAGTATAACATAATGAACGTCTTCCAAATGTGTTAATTGCTTTCACAAAAGATGTGTGAATTCATTATTTGATATTCGAATACGATTGTCATAATAGTATTTTTTTTTGTTTGCGTTCAATTAGGCGGTGTTTTTATTTGCTATTATTTTATTTAAAAAAAAAGCAAAAAGATATTTTTATCTTTGTTGTTAGATCACTTAGATTATCATTTTTTTGACTGAAAATAAAAGTATCTAAATATATATAATTCAACGGTGACTGACTGACTTGACTGACTGATCACTAGATCTATCAACGCACAGCCCAAACCACTGGACGGATCGGGCTAAAATTTGCCATGCAGGTAGATGTTATGACGTAGGCATCCGCTAAGAAAGGATTTTGATCAATTCTACCCTCAAGTGGGAAAAATAGGGGATAAAACTTTGTATGAAAATCTACGCGGGCAACAGCTATTTTTTAAAATAAGAACAAAGGGTTATATACGTGTATTCTTTACTTATAAGAAAAACAAATTTAATTGTAACATCTATGTATTAACATTTTAAATTATAAACATATTTCATAGCGATTTGTGACTACTAATAATATTATGTGGTCCCACATACTTATCAATGAGTACATCTCCAAGTAAATTTGCCCGGTCATTAAAGCGTTTCCACTTTCCATACAAACTGGTTAACTAGCAATTTATCATGTTCCTTCGCCATTAGTTGTATAACTAAAGTGCACAATACAAGGAGCCTCCCATTAGCAAGAGTATTTATAGCGAAGATAAGATTGTAGCGTCTAGTTAGGAAGTCTTTACCGGACAGACTTGTCAACGGTATAATGTTGTGCAAACGACGGCGATATTTTATATATATAGTTATATGTTGGGATGCTCTGATGGTAAATTACAGATGTATATAGTATATAGATACTGAGATGCTAAGTTCGTGTTTAGTTAAGTTTTTAATTAAACATTGTAGCAATGTTAGAACGAGAGGTGTTTGGACTGTTCATCTTAAGCCCTTCTTACGTAAGCCACGCAGATCGATAATGGCAATAATAACATAGGTATTTATCACAATTCAATAATCAGCTCACTACTAAGTTTTAAATAAAGATTTTAAAGTAAAAAATATATATTTAAAATTCAAAGGTGTTTTTCCTTTCCTTAATTATTATACGTATGCGACAACACATGAATTATAATTAAAAGTTTATGAAGAAAGATATATTGAACTACTATTCAAAACAGTCTAGGCTACTTTACGACAGAAAGGTAAGTGCTATAGTTTATTATACTTCAACGAAAATCATGTATTCCTTGCGAATGAAACACGTTTAAGAAGTAAGTTAAATCCGTGCACTAATCCCGTCGACTCTGCACCGTCTCATTAGAAGACGAGTTAAGCAATTAGCCAAGCGATTCCATATTTTCCAACCAAATCCATTTTGCATACGTTGAGTTTACCGACCGTAAGACGCGAGTTTTTAAGTACTGCTAAGTACTTGACTAATTTATTTATTTTATACGTGTGAAGTTCGGTCGCTTGGTTTTCACTGATATGCTCTCGAAGGAGTTGAGTTTGTATGTTTATGTTATTTGAAAATTTGTGTTAATACTAGCTTAAGATTATACTAAGTAAAAGTAAAAGAACTTGTTGAAATAAATGTCTTAACGGGTCAATACAACCGTAGTACCTCTAATGATAATAATTTAAATAACAAACAGGATGGAAGGTAACAAGACAAAAGTACACAAAATATGAAAAAAAAAGAATCTTTTGACATTTGTCATTTTCGAACATGACATGCAAAACGAAGATAAATGAATTTTGTGTGTAAATAATCTTTTGTGATGAAGTGTGTTATTTAAAATTAAGCCACAATAAAATTATCTAGGAAATTCTTTGAAGCTTTTTATTTACTTACATGTAAAAATAATTATAATCCCAAACAGAATTTCCTATAGAAAAAGAACGACTTTAAATTTGAGTCCTCGTAAAAACTGGCAACTTATTTTTATGAAAAAAAAAGTTACAACAACACAGATAATAAACCACGTTACCATAGACAATGCTAAAAAGTGAAACTATAACGGGCGGCAAAACGCAGGGAATGCGAGGTGACATAAAGCACATTTTCCGGTAATGTTGGCGCGAACCGTTCCCTCAAAATGGCGGCCAGCATTACTGCGCTGCATAGCTGCGGTTTCCTACTATTAGATATTATTTTATTTTGTTTCAACCGATATGTGGTACATAATTGCACGTTGAAATCATTAATTGATAGGCACTGATTGTGTTTTAAATTAATTAAATGTTTAATGAAAATTTAAAGTCAGTAATTTTAAAACGTACGTAGGTTAATAGATCAATGTATTTTTAGTATTTCCATGATTATATAACATAATATAAAATACCAAAATAAAGGTTTTTAAAAAATCGTATGCATTTTTAAATTAAATATTATTGTAAATTATAGTATTTAATAATATTACAAAGGAGATAAATTTGTATCTCTGTTACGTTTTTACGCCTAAATGACTAGACAAAATTTCATATTATTTTACACGGGAAAAGTTTCCCCGTTGTTCGTAGCCGAGAGACCCAGTACACTATAAAGAAAGAAATATTTTTGGTCAAATATTTATGGACAATATTTAATACACAAAGCGAAATATTCCAACAATATTTCACACACGAGACCTTTCCAATATTAATAAAGTTATGCAAAGGTTACACAAATTGATATTGCTCCATATTTGTTGACTTAATTTATATAAAATTCATCACTTAGTGAAATTCACGTTGAATTTCCGTTGGAACAACAAATCATTGTATGGGATATCAGTCGGGTCGGTATCTCTTGCGCTTCGCCGCTCCCGAATATTTCATGTTTGTGTTTTAATAGCAAATAAAAACTCTTTTGCTTTTAATTGTTTCATAAGATTTTAGAACGAAGTGGCTTTTAGTCCTTTATCTATATTTGATGTAAGAATTATAACCTTAAAAATATAAACGTGACATTTTTTTGTAATGCCTATTGCTTAATTGAGATGTTGAGTGGTTAACGTCTTACGTTAAGAATAATAATAATGTTATTATATAAAAAATTAGCTGTTATAATATAAACTATGACGCGACTTTTCCTGCTCTCCTACTTCACAGGCGTTGTCCCGAAATCTTGGAAGACAGCTCTTGTCCACCCGATCCCTAAAAAGGGTGATCGCTCAGATCCGTCTAATTATAGACCTATTGCCATCACCTCCTTGCTCTCTAAAGTAATGGAGTCGGTTATCAACCGCCAGCTCCTTGGGTATCTTGAAGATCACCAGCTGATAAGTGACCGCCAATATGGCTTTCGTCACGGTCGATCGGCTGGTGATCTTTTAGTTTACTTCATAAATGGGCTGCAGCTGTTGAGAGTAAGGGTGAGGCTTTAGCCGTAAGCTTGGACATAGCGAAAGCCTTCGATCGAGTTTGGCACAAAGCGCTTCTCTCGAAGCTTCCTTCCTACGGGCTTCCCGCGAAATTGTGCCAGTGGGTAACCAGTTTTCTTGCGGAGCGATGCATTAAGGTCGTTGTCGACGGATTTTGCTCTGATTCCAAACCCGTGAATGCTGGTGTCCCTCAAGGCTGCGTCTTGTCTCCCACTCTGTTCCTTCTGCATATCAATGACATCCTGCAATTTGGCAGTATTCATTGCTATGCAGATGACAGTACTGGTGATGCATTATATACCGGCCGACGCACTCTTTCCCGGGATCACGTCACTGAGAGTCGGAACGAACTTTTGTCTCAAATCGAGCTCTTGCTTGATAAAGTCTCGACTTGGGGTCGGACTAATTTAGTCGAATTTAACCCCAAGAAGACACAGGTCTGCGCGTTTACCGCGAAGAAAACACCCTTTGTCGTATCCCCTCGGTTTGAGAATACTCCCCTTGGTACCACAGCCAGTATCGGTATTTTGGGCGTCAACATCTCGAGCGATGTTCAATTTCGAGGTCATTTGGAAGGTAAGGCCAAGCTGGCCTCACAAAAGCTTGGCGTGCTCCAGAGAGCGAAACAGTATTTCTCGCCCAAACATCGCCTCATGCTTTACAAAGCGCAAGTGAGGCCACACATGGAATACTGCTCTCATCTCTGGGCCGGAGCCCCTCAGTACCAGCTCCTTCCATTTGACCGCCTTCAACATCGAGCGTCTCGGATGATTGACAGTACCGACCTTATTGATCGGCTTGATTCCCTGGCACTGCGAAGAGATGTCGCGTCTTTAAGCGTTTTCTACCGCATGTATCATGGGGAGTGCTCAGAGGAGTTGTTCGGTTTAATACCTGCCGCTGATTTCCACCACCGCACTGCACGCCACAGGTTACAATACCATCCTCACCACCTTGACAGCTGGCAGTCAAGTACAGTGCGTTTTCGCAGGAACTTTTTGCCACGCACGACCACCTTGTGGAATCAGCTTCCTCATGCAGTGTTCCCGAACAAATACGACTTGGGGACCTTCAAAAAAAGAGCGTACCTATCCTTAAAAGGCCGGCAACACACTCGTGACATCACGAGTGCTCATGGGCGGCGTTGATCACTTTCCATCAGGTGACGCGCCAGTTCGTTTGCCCCCTATTATATAAAAAAAAAAAAAAAACTTATCATCACCGATGCGATGGACGGACCAGATGAAAAGAGTAGTGGGTGGTCCCATTAATGAATGCTCCCAAAGGTCAGCAGTAAGAGAAGAACGGCGGAGAATTGTTAAGTAAGCCACGAGACAGGTGTCATGATGACCACGACCACTCCGTCAAGAGTGACACGCCGAAGAAGAAGAGAAGAAGATGATGAAGAGAAGAATTAGTCGTCGCATATTTTGCTAAGTGAACACAATAAAAGCTGAACCGATCTCGATTCCTAGAACATTCCCCGAAGAACAAGTCTAGTTCTAAAGCGTAGATAAAAAGTATTTATCGTTACATGGGATAGGTACAGCGTGAACCGCTGACCTGACCAACTTAGAATTTGTTTTTTTAACAATTATAGTATGTATAAATATGTGAAAATTATATATAAAAGTTTGAATAGTTTTGAACGCAATGTTAAATAGTTTCAGTTATAGAGGCTTACATAAAAGGGCAAAGAAGCCGATTTCGGTGTTGTAAATTATTTTTACTATGTGGGATACGGCGTAGCCATTAAGGGCACGCTACGGCTGATCGATTTGAGCAGAGGTAAATTAGAGGTAAGATCAACACGCAACGTTGTTTTATACACGTTCTGAAAGTTCGGCTCCGGCTTGGGTGAAATCCGGTTTCGGTAATAGATTCGGTTTCGGTCTGATATTGGTAGTGAATGATTCTTAAAAATCCTTAAGCTACATAATAATTATAATACTACACAACTTTTCTAGCATAGTGCCATTTGGCTATCTGATATTAATATTTAAAAGCTAGTTAATAATTTCCGATACCTATTAGTAAAACCAGTACGAAGATGCGTGCAATTGTTTTTGTATGTACCGCTTAAAAAAACAGATAAAAAATGACATGTGATTTTATATAATGAATCTGTTAAACATGAACATTTTTATATTCTCTGTCTTATATTACGTTTTAATTTTTCTTACAAATACTAAATAATATAGAGTTCATAATAAATGATATTCTTAGGACCTAAGTCTAAGGTTCGGTTGGGTTTTAGCTTAAATCTTTAGTACGATATAAACCTAATTGTATTGCACACGACCGCCCTTGACATTGGAACCAATGGTTATACAAGTTGGATAACGATCTTATATGTATGTGTTTATTATTATTACCAAGCGACTTTACTAAAAAACGAAGAAATAAAAAGAAAATTCTTATAAAAAATTTAGGTAAACAAAATATGCTTTCAATTCACAGAGTAGAAAAAAACCTAGTTGTTAAAATTAGTTTAGTAGATTTTTTTTAATACCACGTGTTGGTTAACGACTATTTTCTGTGCCAAGGGTTGTGGGTTCGATCTCCACGTGGGTGAAATAAAATTTATGTCTATCTTTCTAGAAAATAAAAAGTGTAAGGTCTATGTTATTATTGGCTTAGTGTGTGGCTAGATGGTGGTGTGTTAAAAGGCGTGCTGAAGTATTATGTGTTTATATGTATCATACATCATACATGCGTACTATATGCGAGAGAATACGGGCCGGGTCGCGAGTATTATATAGACCTAAAATAACGTTAAGCCCAACCAGTTATAATTATATAGCTACAAATAGGATATAAATTTTATGAGATATTATTTACTAGCTGTTTTTTTACGACTTTCATATAAACTTTGAACCCCCTACCGCATAGCCCATGTTTTATGTCAGGCTCTAGACCATCTGTGTACCAAATTTCGTTACAATCGGTTCAGCGGTTTGGCCGTGAAAGCGTAAAATTATAAAAAGATTCAACACCTCGCGCAACCTTTTGGGGATTGATTTAAGAAAAAAAGTAGCCTATATCCTTCCCCAACTATTTAAACTATCTTTGTACCAAATTTCGTTCTAATCGGTTCAGGTTTTAGCGTGATGGAAAGACAGACAGACAGAGTTACTTTCGCATTTATAATATTAATATGGATTGGACAGACATAGTTTACACGTAGAATCTAAATTACCCACTTAACGTTACTAATGTGAATGTTCCAAACATAATTACAAAACGTATCACGAACCACCTACCTCCAATATTTTACTAAGATCTAAATAGGGCCAGATGTTAGCTACATATTACTTTACTAGCTGTGCCCGCGACTTCGCCCGCGTAGAAAAGTGACTTCATATATCTTTCATGTACAGACAGCGACTCGTTACGTTTTTATTATATGTATAGATAGATAGATAGATGTATAGATAGATACAAATTGATAGTATAAGTCACCCTTTTATATTTTGTTAGCGTGTTGCTTTAGATTTTTTATTTTCGTTGATCAAGTTTACTGTATAGAGTATTAAATACTAGCGCATTCCGCGGTTTCGTTCCCTTTCCTTTAACTTAGCACTGTTATATTGGCATGTTTTTATTTGTATGGTTTTGAACTTATCCTTTGCTTTAAAATGGCACTAGTATTTTCTGCTACTAGACGTGTCTGAGAGCTCTGTAATGCGTATTTTTCGTATTCGTATATCATATAATAATAACAATGAGAGTATTTTCATCAGTTTTATTGTTACATAACCTGATCTGAAATTTACTTCCGTGTTAAGATATTTATTGAAAAAAACAGAAAATAAAAAAGTCGATTTTCTGTCCTTACAACTATGTATGTTTAAATCTTTAAAACTAAGCAACCGGTTTTGATGCGGTTTTTTATAACGTAGTGATTCAGGGGAATGTTTTATATGTATTTTTTATAAATACCCTTGAATTACAATCTATCCCGCAAGATTAAAAAAAATCGATATAAAAAACGCATTATTTAGAAAGATAACTAAAGAATATTGAATTAAAAAGTAAACTATAATGTATTTACCGGGCGTAAGCTCGCGTATATGAAATATTGAAAACAAATATTGTTAAAAGGGTAGCGTTGGAGTTGATCCAACGTTTCGTAAAAATATACTGCAGTATTTCCATGAAAACAATGTTCTCGGAATCAACGTAATGTATAAACTAATGAAGTTTGTTGTTTTTTCATTCTATCATATTAACTTTGTAATATAAAAAATATGCTGTGTTTTTTTAGACGACTAGCCGCGCTCTCTAGTTTTACGTGTGTAATTTTTGTAACTGTATCAAAACCTTGATAAAAGTACCCTGTGTGTCTATGCAATCTAAATCCTATTTAGGGTTTAATATACTTCTACGCCTAATCCTAATTTTAGCCAAATCTATTGAGAAATTTTTGCGTATAAAATAAACAAACATACAGTAAACTATATTTCTGTTTATAATTTTCTATTTAGGTACAATACTACTGCCAACCGCTAGAACACCTTGCATTTCCCATCTAAAGATTAATCTATGTTTAAAAAGTTCATAGTATTATTTATAAGAAAACTATCAACATCCCTAATAAGTTTTATTTATATGAAAATTCCTCATAACAACTCCAATCAGCAAAGATTACGACAACTCATAGGAAACAAGAAACGGTTGACGGAACAATTAATTGCGAGCAGGAATAACTTGATTATCGCTAATGCTATTGCGTTGATGATTTGTTAACACGAATGCCTTTTATATAAGAATTTCTATGAGAATTAATCGTTCTGGGACTTATACGTTTGGACAGTACAAACTATATTTTTGTTGTGTCGTGTTGGGGGGAGACCTGGTGTCCTGAAATACAGGCCAAAAGCTTAGTTTAGGCACCAGTCTCCCACAATATGTTATCAAAACTGTTATGCATATTGTGGTAGAAAATAAATGTTATTATTATTATTATTATTATAAGTGTGCTAGTATCTAATTTATTTAGCTAGTGTAATTACTAACGACCCGCCTTGGGTTCGTTCGTTCTGCATGACAGGCAGTCAGACAGGATAAGGAAGCAATGCCTGTGTTTGAAAACAGGTTGATGACCAGGCGACTACGGTAACTATCCAAACGGCAACTACGTACAGCTAAAGATGCTATGTTATACAGGCCGGCAACACAATCGTGACATCACGAGTGCTCATGGGCGGCGCTGATCACTTTCCATCAGGTGACGCGCCAGTTTGTTTGCCCCCTATTATATAAATACAGGACATGGATCTTTCAATAGACACCTTTTTATTGGGAAGAGAGGAGATGACATACCTAATGCATTCGATGAATTTTGTATTTAATTAAAATATTCACTTGAGAAAAAAAAACTATCTATGTATCTTATCTATCTTAAGTCTTAACTTTACCGATAATATTTTCAATCGTATTTGACACTCGCAAAAAGTGGGTTTTAGTTCACTCCGTGCAAATTACTCATCATATAAGATGATGAATAGCTAAACTTTAGTAAAGATGTAATGAACGAATATATTCATGTAACTGGCAATATTATCTCCATAAACATTTTCCTTGTACATGTTAATAAAACTATAACATTTCTTATAAATGTTACATTCATTTTGTACACAAGCTCTTTTCTATTTTATAGCAAAAACCGTTAAATGTACTATGAAATAATTTAATTTTAAAAGTAAATTCGCTAACGTTTCCTTCAACAAAACCGTTACCTTATTAAAAATAGGAGGTACCTTAGAAAGAAAATTATGACCGGTACGAAGTTGTAAGTCGAAAAAAGTGAAGTTCCCTTTTTATGGAGGAAAGATTTTCTGTGCGTCGTTTAATTAATTTGCAGCGTTTCCGTAACAAAATAAGACATGGTTAACTTTGAACGAGTTTAGCGAGGTCTTTTAAATTATCTTTACTGACATTATAAATTAGAGAAAGAGTGTTAATATATGTTATATTAATGTATGTTTGTTCTTCTATACGCAAACATTACTAAATATATTTAGTTAAAATTTGGCATGTAGGTAGTTTAAATTCCTGATTAATAGATAGGGGATTTTTTTATTCCGATAAGTTCACACTAACCTAAACTGCGATGCGACACTCGTACTATTATATCGAATATATACGGGTCGCGGGGTAACTATACTACATAGATAGATAAAGCAAGACCACCTATGATACTATTAGTAACATGCCTAACCCTGCACTATAAATATATAAACTGTTAAACAAAAATAAGTTGTCGAACCTTCTTATATGTCTTTAATATCTTAGCATGTGCAAAATATTTCTTAGATAGAACTATTTTGTATGTTGTAAATAAATAAGAATATCCTAAACATTATACATCTTTCGAACATAGAGGAATATTTTTTATAATATGAAGAGGGGAGACGAGCTGGACGCACTCCTTATGGTAAGAGTAACGCCAGCCCATAGCCAATCCAGTGCTACCCGGAACTTTGCTATAAAACCCAACTCCGGGCAGGGGTGCACTACAACGACGCTCTCTCAATAAATAACCCACAATACACACATCTGATATCGTCAGTCGACAGAATGTACTTCCAACTTCGAATTAAACAGTAACAAATGTTTCAAGATCTGTTTAATTATTTTCACAAATAGATAATGGAAAGTTCCTTCCATCAGAGCAATCGTCGCTTCCTCAAGAGTTTACACAACCAAAGATAGATTTGAGAAACAAAACAATTTTGATTTATTTCCACGAGAGCTTTGAAACGGATCCCAAGTGTTTATGGTAATAATTGATTGATTCGTATAGCTAAAATTTATTCAATAAGATTCGTTTGCATTTTTTTATGATTCTGCTGTGTTGTTTACTTCAGTCGATCATTAGTGTATGTTTAAACCACTTCAGTGAAGGAGGTTCTCAATTTGACTGTATTAGACTAACAATTATTTTATAATTACTAAGATTATATTTGTAATTAAGGTAAGTAAAATCCTGTATCTTAAGGTTGGAAAATTCGTAAGGCCACTTTCAGGCACTTATGAATGTTTTTAATTAACAGATACATTTTGTTTCATCGTTTTTCTATAAAATGTATTTTCTATTCAACAAATTCCTGTACTACATATCAGATTATATTGAAACGCTTATTTATAAACTACGC
>JADANM010005989.1:7307639-7329260 GCA_026213755.1 Eurema hecabe
TTACGAGGGAACAGATGAACATACATACATACATACATACATACATAGCCTGTCAAAATCATAACCCTCCTTTGGCTTTGCCGTAGTCGGGTAAAAACTATAACATTTCTTATAAATGTTACATTCATTTTGTACACAAGCTCATTTCTATTTTATAGCAAAGACCGTTAAATGTACTATGAAATAATTTAATTTTAAAAGTAAATTTGCCAACGTTTCCTTCAACCAAACCGTTACCTTATTAAAAATAGGAGGTACCTTAGAAAGAAAATTATGACCGGTACGAAGTTGTAAGTCGAAAAAAGTGAAGTTCCCTTTTTATGGAGGAAAGATTTTCTGTGCGTCGTTTAATTAATTTGCAGCGTTTCTGTAACAAAATAAGACATGGTTAAGTTTGAACGAGTTTAGCAAGGTCTTTTAAATTATCTTTACTGACATTATAAATAAGAGAAAGAGTGTTAATATATGTTATATTAATGTATGTTTGTTCTTCTATACGCAAACATTACTAAATATATTTAGTTAAAATTTGGCATGTAGGTAGTTTAAATCCCTGATTAATAGATAGGGGATTTTTTTATTCCGATAAGTTCACACTAACCTAAACTGCGAGGCGACACTCGTACTTTTATATCGAATATATACCTACGGGTTGCGGGGTAACTATACTACATAGATAGATATAGTAAGACCACCTATGATACTATTAGTAACATGCCCAACCCTGCATTATAAAGATATAAACTGTTAAACAACAACAAGTTGTCGAACCTTCTTATATGTTTTTAATATCTTAGCATGTGCAAAATATTTCTTAGATAGAACTATTTTGTATGTTGTAAATAAATAAGAATAGCCTAAACATTATGCATCTTTCGAACATAGAGGAATATTGGAGGAGACGAGCTGGACGCATATGGGCTGGCGTTACTCTTACCATCAGGAGGTAAGAGTAACGCCAGCCCATAGCCAATGCAGTGCTACCCGAAACTTTGCTATAAAACCCAACTCCGGGCAGGGGTGCACTACACCAACGCTCCCCACAACCACAATAAATAACCAATTCCAACATCGAATTAAACAGTAACAAATGTTTCAAGATCTGTTTAATTAATTTCACAAATAGATAATGGAAAGTTCCTTCCATCAGAGCAATCGTCGCTTCCTCAAGAGTTTACACAACCAAAGATAGATTTGAGAAACAAAACAATTTTGATTTATTTCCACGAGAGCTTTGCAACGGATCCCAAGTGTTTATGGTAATAATTGATTGATTCGTATAGCTAAAATTTATTCAATAAGATTCGTTTGCATTTTTTTATGATTCTGCTGTGTTTACTTCAGTCGATCATTAGTGTTTTTTTCAACCGACTTCAGTGAAGGAGGTTCTCAATTTGACTGTATTAGACTAACAATTATTTTATAATTAGTAAGATTTATATTTTTAATTAAGGAAAGTAAAATCCTGTATCTTAAGGTTGGAAAATTCGTAAGGCCACTATCAGGCACTTATGAATGTTTTTAATTAACAGATACATTTTGTTTCATCGCTTTTCTATAAAATGTATTTCCAACAAATTCATGTACTACATATCAGATTATATTGAAACGCTTATTTATAAACTACGCTCGTTTTTAGGACTCAGACGGATTGCTCGATATTCCGTTTATTTATGTATATTTTGATAAACGACTGTCATAACTCAGTAATAAAAACAACGTATCGATTACCATATAGAAATTTTATTGCAAACGGCGCATAAAATTGGAAACGAAACGAAATCTCAAGTGAACTTGTATACGAGTTTTTGTTTATGAGGCGGGAACAACACTTCAATGAGAATGAAAAATTTATAGTGAACATTCATCTTCGCGTGTTTCGCTTGTAAGCCATTTATGGAAAATAATTTTACTATTTTACTCCGGCTTGCTACGCTAAACAAACAAATTACTTATTCAGATAAGAAAGAAGAAATTATAAAGATTTTACTTCCAGGGATACAACCATCCATGGTGCGGAGCAGCACGGCCTGGGATGCCGCCGTTACCTTCTGCGAGGCGGTCATGCATGTGAAAGAGGAGTCCGAAAGGGAGAGGGAAATGTCATCATCCCTCCCCTCCCGACGTCGTCGTGCTGGGCGTCGCCGCCGCGGAAACGACGACTTGCGTCCTCCGTAAAGTTGGGAATGCTTGCATGTGGGTTTCTTTTGAAACGGCGGGGTCTTATTGGGCCCCGCGAGGTTGTTAAATTTATTCTTGTTGTGGAAACGGGGTTCCTTGGGGCCCTGTTGGCGGCGGGGGTTTTATTGAGTCTCTGCCGTTTTGTGCGTTGCATGTCTCATTTGCATGGTTTCTTTAAAACCCGCCGGTCTTTTTTGGGCCCCGTTATTGTGTGTTTACTTGTTATTTGTTTTTTATTATATATTTTAATTTATTTTGAACAGTTTAACTTGTATTTATGTGTGTTTTGTGCGTCTTTACGATTATTCACTCTGTTTTATTTAATTTTTATCAAATTTTAATTAATGGAATTAATATTTCTTCGCCTATTGCGATAACGGGGTCTTATTGGGCCCCGTTATCGCAACTTCGTGCCTTTTGTATTAATGTGAAGCCCGAAAGGGCCAGCCTGTCGGGGTCAGCAGGCGGAATTGCGCAAGTGATCCCCCGCTCCGACACAAGGGCTAAGAGTAGCAGAGGGTTTTAGTGGGTATTCCTGGCCGTGCGGCGCGTCTAGCGTGCCGCACAATGGCCAATGGCCAATGGCCAGGCGAGTCCCACATAGCCCGTCGCACTTTACCATCAGCCACGCGGCGGGTATGCCTAAAAGCATTTCCCTCTATAAAAAAAAGGGATACAACCAATTTTTCATCCGTAAGCTTCGGATATATATCAAACTTAAACGTTCATGCTACCATAGGCAACTGAACCAGTGTTCAAAAGATGGCTTCCCTAACATGGTTATGTCCCATCGGTTCACAAAATCATTTATTCCAAGAATCGCTAAGAAGTGGAATTCTGTGAAATTGGGAGTTCAACATGGATTTTTTTTTTATTTTTTTATACTTTGAAGAGGGGAGACGAGCTGGACGCACTCCTGATGGTAAGAGTAACGCCAGCCCATAGCCAATGCAGTGCTACCCGGAACTTTGCTATAAAGCCCAACTCCGGGCAGGGGTGCACTACACCGACGCTCCCCACTTTTAGTCGTCAGATGTTAAGACTCATTAGCCCAGTAATTTCGGTGGCTACAGTGCTCTTCAGACCGGAGCACAGTGACATTATCACATCACTGTTCAGGCGGTAGAATGTCTGGCACTGTGGAGGTACCCACCCAGTCGGTCTCCTGCGAAAGAGACCTACCCCCGGTAAAATATCTTTAAGGTTAGGGTAAAAAGGCTCTTAGGAGACATGACACCTTTTAGACCGCATCTCGCTTACGATAAGGCGTGATCGTGGCATAAAAAGGTAACCGACTAAGCAACCCCTTAGCATTACCATTTTAAAATTCGAGAATAAAAATAGTTTACAGCTACATGATTCCTAACTTGTGTAAAATTTCATAACATCAAGCAGCGCATAATTGTCTTAAAATTGCCACTTTAAGACATTTCCTCGCTTTCCTAGTTTATTTACAACACGTTTCTTCATTTTAATGTGCAGCGGCGAAAGCTTTGTTTTCTTTACATTACTTTTCCGCTCTCCGTGCAATTTTAATGACGAAATTCTACTGCGTATATCAAATGTCAACTAAACAGTTGAGTCGTAATAGAAGGATCTCAAGCAAATTATTGTTAAAAAAGTAGTGGTGATTATCTTGCTCCGCATTTATCATATCGTATTTTCCCTTATTTTTAGTCCTTTATATAAGTCCTTTCCTTTCTCCTTTGTTTAAAGCAAGCAAAATATTCTCAAAATCATCTTTTGTTTCTTTTTGATCATTTCACATCGATTAAAAGCTACTTATTTTATGTAGTTACGTTGTAGCGATTGCTACTAATGCACCAAGTTCTGAATCGCGCTGATGATATTTGTTCGAAATAGCATATATACAACTCTTCGACAGCGAACCATTGGGGCCTGACAGCCAGCCATTATAACGCGAGGATGCAACCTTCGATTTAAAGGAAATTGCTCCAACAACTTGTCCATATTTAAGTTTTAATTTTCATCATGATGTCACTCCCTGCATTCTACGAATTAACAGTCCATAGACACCCCGAGGTCCTTTGTTAAGCAAACTTTATTAAGAATTGAAGTCTTTTAGTTAATAAGCTGTGGCCAACTGTAAACACAAATGAGCAACTTTTGAGATATTTTGTAAATTTATATTGCGCGAAACTTGTTTCAACTTGCGCTTAATTTAGTTGATCCAGTGAAATAACTTTAAAAACTTTCTGGCACGTGTTTTTGTTAAAACCCATTTTTTATAAAAATGTTCTCCATTTTTTGTAATAATGTTTAGTAAGTTTTAAATAGGCTAGCTTTTTATGCAAAACTAAGAAATAAATTCTGATGAAACTTTCTCAATCAATAGTTACTAGCCAGACTTATTTTTATAAAAAAAATCTTTTAAATTTTATATATACAAATATTATAAATATTGCTTTGTAAGTAAGAATCGTAGTATGTTTATTTCATATCCTGATCAACGGTAAAAATCGTACACATAAATAACTTGAGAAATGTAAAATGTAATGTCTATAATTAGAGTAATTATTATGAATAACCGTGTTAATTGTATATTAAAATAAATAAATTATATAAATTTAAATCTATATTGTAATATTATATTAACGTCAAACTCTTTAGTGTCTTGCAGTGCTGAAACCCTAATGGGTTTAAAATGAATGTAGGTCAATCGTTCGTAAAAAAACTCCCGTTTTACCACTTTTTATAAGATTTCAAGTACGGCACCGCAAGAAACTTAAGATAGAAGTTGATGTGCTTTGAATCTAAGTTTTTAAGGAGCTTTTGGTTGAGTTTCCATAGATAATCGAAATAAAACTTTTGGTGACAGGCGACGTTGCTGTTACGTATAGGATAAAAATTTCTAACATGGTGGAATTTTAACCTACCACCGGTTAAATTTCCCGCTTTTCATTCTATGTACTAAGCAATGCTCTAATCTACTCGTGTTTCCAATATTAGCCAACTTCATTCTTTAGTACTTCGAGAAAGATAAACCAACTTTCGCCTTTTTAATTAGTAAGGATAACGTTTTCTTGTAGGCAGACGAGAATGAAATTTCACTTTTCAAGGTGCCAAAAATACTTTTTAGTTTATGACGCTGGTTTAGTACTTAGCTGAGTTTAATTAAATTTGGGATACGGATCCATTAAATCTTTGCCGGATAAAGTATTGCTGAAAGAGCGGTTTTGAAATTTTATAGACTTAAACCGTAATTACGACTTTTAAAAGCTCGAAGTAGCGTTTTCTTTTATGTATAAATAATTAAGAATTTACTAATAAATTGTACCTACCATAGACTAATTAATATAAACCTTATTACTTTAATCACATTTCACACATCCTACCTTAAGCTAAGTACAAAATTATAGAGACTACACATAAAAGTCATAAAGTACAAAGCTTTTTTACTTATAAAAATAACGTTATCTTCCGACCCGATACAGAACTTTTTAACAAAAAGTACTAAAAAAACTTCTATATCATATTAAGAAAATTAATACAGGTAAAAACGAGGGTTGAAGCTAATGATAAGAATATAAAGACGTTCTATACGACAGCGCCGTGACCTGAATTCTATATCTCACTCACTCATAATTAGTTGTGATATTTCCTCACATTTCTTGGAGAGGAACAGTTTTATTATCGTGCACAAAGAAACGCGTCGCCGCAGAAGCCTTTCATTCAACACTCGTGTGAATGGGTTATTTATTTCATTTGTTGAAGCAAATAGAATGAAGCAAATAAACTTATATTGAGAATAGTTCGCAGAACTCATTGTTCCACACAATGGTTTATTTAAGAGAATATCTATAAATACGTACGGGCTTTTATAGATATAAAGTTATTTTTATTCATACGAGATTTGAATTTTTAAATGTTTTATAATAAAATGGTAAGTGTAGAGTAATAAGTGCATTTATCATTGATAGAAATATCAGTATGAGTGGAAGCTAGTTGTTGGTTAATGATCATAGGGCAGTGACCTATTTTCGTGTATTTTATTTTTGTGTACCTTTACAAATTACCATTTGTACTTATTTATAATTAAAAGTTATTTAAAGGAAAGGATTTTCTCGTTTTCCTTTTATAATGCTATGAATATTTAAATAAACCTTTACTATATGAAATATACATATATTTGAGGATCCAAAACTAATGGACCCTTAGGAATTTTTTTCACCAATATCATAAGTCATCATTACATTAAAAAAACACATCTAGTCTTATACATATATACATTTTAGTCAATAAAATGGAATGTAGGTAAATATCCTTTGTATTCTTACTTCTGCATGCAAAAATAGCACACAATATCGTCATTACCTGTAAAACACCATCGATATAGAACATTCCCATTTCCTCAATCCCAAGACAATATAAATATTAAGGAAGAATTTTATTATTACCGTAATAGAGTGCCGTTGATACAGGACAGGGCTTTCGACGTCAAATAGAAACGTTTTCTTGATGTACGTGATCGAAATAAATCGTAAGTGGCTGTGGAATACGGTAGCTGAGTTGCAGAATTCCTTTATGCATAGAGGAAAGGATTTTTTTCCTTAAAGTAAGGTTTTTTCATCAAAATCTGTATGTCAAGCGTACTACGTATAAATGATAAGATAAAGAAGCTATAATAATCAAATTTTTTTGAATAATAATAATAATGAGGTTGGTTTTATCTGCAAGGTCAAATGATAATTACATTTCAAATATGAAATAGGTATTATTTTTTATTAACGATAGATATTTTACCGTTTATTAACCTAAATAGTAAATAGAATTGCGGTCTTGAATGTGTAGGTCTACTTGAAGATTGATGCCAAATTTTACTCTTAAGGTAAGATAAACTTGAACATTTTCACATTTCACACACGTTCGGAATAGCACCTCAGAATGCAGATATTATTAATTGTTTCCTTAGTAACTTTACAAAAGAAAGAAGCTAAAAATACCCACATTCTAAAAACCCATTATCCAGTAGACGCGTAGTAAATTAGCCACTAAAATCTCTTATATACAAGTCTAAAGCATAAAAATGTTTAATTAAATTCCTGCATTTGGAGTCCAATTGAACAGCTACTAGATAGCGAGTCAAGATCTATTAAATTAGAAAATTATTCAGAAAATTTGGAGTTGAATTCGTATTTCTTTCGGCCGGGCTTATCAGGATTTTCCGGTATTTATGATCTTTAGGGAGGGTGTCGGTGAGTCAAAACGATTACATCATTTGAAGTTTGATTGTAATTCTTTGTTTGTTGGGATTTTTCATAAAAGTATGCCCATAGATTAGCGGTCTTATATGATCGGGTCTTGAAGGTAAGCAATTCAATTTTAATTTAAGTGAATAGGATTCCTATACTCTAATAAGTAATAACACAACTTCAATCTTTAGTTAATGTTTTCACGTGTTTCCGTACATCCTTTTTGATATCAATGCTTTAAAGGATTTAATTTATACTAAGTATTACAATATTGAATAACATACCAACAGATCTATTTGATATATAAACGAGATTCTGGAAAATTGAAGAAAAATCATCAATTCAAATTCAATAATAACACACCGCTGGCCACATTTGAATCTACGAGTGGGCTTTTATCAAAACTCATACTAATGAAAATATAGTAACGAGTAGGTACTCGCAGATAGGAAGTCAGAAAAAAATTTCATTACGGCCGGCGAGCGGAGAGAATTGAGTGCTTGCGTATATTACACTAATAAAACCGAATACTTTGTTATGCACACACGAAACGCGGTGGTGTAAGTAGATGGCACCTTACCATCAGAGCTGTTGAGAACCTCTAAGGGTTTACATGGTGATTTGTAAAATACCTTTATTCAATATAGAAGCTCTGTAATCCATGTTTAAACTAAAGTTGTTATTTCAGTATTAATAAAATAAATAAAATATATATTATTAGTACTAAAACAATAGCAAAAATAATACCAAATGATATGCCTTAAGCATATCACTGACAAAAAAGTATATTTATCATTTGAATTTAACAAGACATAAATAACAAGGTTTAAATGAATGTGTTTTTTTCCCTATCAAATATGTGCCATTTTGTTATTTATAAATTTATTTTGTTTTAATTCTTTTTTATCTCAATATATATAAAATAATAGTAACAGAATCATTGGTTTTATTCATAATAAGTATGTATATGTAATGTATCCGTTATCTAGTTGCCTTAACACGAGCTCTCCTTAGCTAGGAACTAGATAGCCCGGTTAAGTAAAATAAGTTTCCTGAAGTATTCATTAATTAATTTATAATCAACTAGCTGTTACCCCCGACCCCACGTTCATTACAATCAGTTCAGTAATTTTGGCGTTATTGAAGTTACGTTCGCATTTATAATATTAATACGGATTTGCATTGGGCACAAGAATCACATAGGCAGCTACATCCCTCACGGCTCTCGGCGCAGAGAAGTCTCTTCTGTTTCTAATTTACATAACACGGTTACTGGATTTCCTTTTGAAAGGTGCGTCTTTTGTCGGAATGAAAACAGAGAGGAATATAAGGCGTAACGGGAACAAAAGCCTTAATTTAATCGTCAGAAAATCAGGCAACGACAGCTTTTTTGAGATATTTAGCGTCGCGTATGAGATCAGGTTTGTTTGAGAACTGATTGACCTTGAAATTTTTTTTCGTTTTTGTTTCATTTTGTTTGATATGTTACTGACGTCTTAAATGTATAGGAATATTTATTTTAAGAGTATTTACGTTGCAATATTAATATCGTTAAAAATGCGAATCTAATGAACATGAAACATAATATTAAATTGCTATTGAAATTCGTGACATGTTACACACATTACCCAATTATATAAATGGCTACCACGCAATATTTAATTATTTAACCACGAGTTATTGTTCCAGAGCATACCATTTATTTATTTAAGAACCTAGTTACAAATTAGCTAATCAAGTTACTATTAACGTCATCAGCCGATCGAAAAATATTAACATGATTAAACTAATTTTAATTTGAGTTAAAGACTAATAACAAATTTTCGAAGTCTAGTTCCCTTTTGTACCGTCAGCAACCGACACTGGTAAAAAGATATTTTGTTTAGCACCACTCAACAAAAATTGCTGCAATTTCTTTAATATCAAAGTCTGCCAGAGTTAAAGTTAAGAACTTCTCTAAAACAGCATAAGGCCAAATTGTAGAATCGCTCTAAATGACTGCGATTAACTCAAGAGATATTCCTCCAACTCCCGGCGCTGTTTGAACTTTCTTCTATTGTGTTATAAAATGGTTCGCTCTTAGCAACTTTGCGATGATACGCATTATCTAGTGTTTCTGTATGCATTGAGAGTCATATTTAAAACCCTATGTATTATGCTATGTAGTTGTTACAGACTGTAATCGCAGTTTTTAATCAGCAACTTAAAATAGTTGATTTAAAAATGTATAATAAAGTAATAACATTAGTAATAAGATGCCATTTCATAAGGCCGGTTTTCTGTTTAAGTGTGGTATCACCACATACCGTGAGGTATATAATGGTAGATTTTACATATTGTGTCCTAAGAATAATAAAACCTAGGACCGCAATTAGAGCACCCAAAGGGAAGCCATTTTAAAACAGACAATTTTGTCAAGTTACAAAGATCAGCGCCGCAGTACATGTAAAAAATTCGTACGTTGTTCTTCGATTTAAATGTTTCCACATATTTTATTGGGTAAATTTCTTATAGCAGAAACATCATCGGTGGGCTTGTGTGCGTGTCATCGAGTATAAGAACGTGCTTTTTACACTTACATATAAACAGATTTGGCATCACTTTCGTCGGACAAATAATTAATTATTAAGTGACTATCAGTCTATGCGTTATACGTCTATGATTGGTTCATTCTAGAACGTTCAATTTATCAAATTATTCATTTATTCTCGAGTGTAAATCTTAATATATATAAATCTCGTGTCACAATGTTTGTCCTCAATGGACTCCTAAGCCACTTAACCGATTATAATAAAATTTGCACACCATGTGCAGTTTCATCCAACTTAAAAGATAGGATAGCTTACATCCCGGTTTTGCCCCTCGAACGGGAATTACGCGGGTAAAACCGCGGGACACAGCTAGTATTTATATAAAATGAAAGCATCTAGTCGAAGTATCAAGCGAACAAAATCATACCTCATTATTTATAATGGAATCGTAGGTAATAAGTTTATTCATTGCTTCAAGAACTCTCCACGTGGATAGGATTATATACAGTATAAAAATGCCCACGCAATGGTATATTGTTTCATAATTTTAAAAGCCTTTAGTGAAATGCTATATGCATATAGTTATAAAGGAAAATACGTTATTAGCCTTTTTACCGTTAGTATAGCAAAATAATCCATACTAATATTATTATAAGTGATATGAAAATGTCACTGTGCTCCGGTCTGAAGGGCACTGTAACCAGCGTAATTACTGGGCTAATGAGTCTTAACATCTGATGACTCAAAGTGGGGAGCGTCGGTGTAGTGCACCCTGCCCGGAGTTGGGCTTTATAGCAAAGTTCCGGGTAGCACTGCATTGGCTATGGGCTGGCGTTACTCTTACCATCAGGAGTGTGTCCAGCTCGTCTCCCCTCTTCATAATATAAAAAAAAAAAAAAAAATTATAAATGCGAAAGTAACTCTGTCTGTCTTGCCATTACGCTAAATCTACTGAACCGATTAGAACGAAATTTGATACAAAGATAGTCTAAAGCCTGGGGAAGGACATAGGCTACTTTTTAACCGGAAGAAAGGGTTATAAGGGGGAAAGGGTGGGTTAAAGTTTATATGAAAGTCCACGCGGACGGAGTCGAGGGCAACAGCTAGTATAAAATAAAGTATTTATTAGAATACTAAAATATACTACGTACAGTAAAACCTTTTCCGATAATCGAGCTTGTTTTATTAAAACAATTTTGTAAAGATTTAAACAGCCCTAAAGAATATTGAGTCTATAGACGTTTCAAAGATAAAAAATATATTACTCGTACATTTTCTAAAATAAAGCTCTTTAATATTCTAAAATGTGAAGCCTTAAAACGATGGTGGTTTCACTAATGAGCTAACCACTCCAGTAAAGCTTAGGGCACATTGACAGGCGAAGGTGCTTTGATATATAATTTACCAACTAGCTATCGGCCCCGGCTTCGCTCGGATATATTAAGCATGTATTATACGTATAAACCTTCCTCTTGAATTAGTCTATCTATTAAAAAACCGCATGAGAATCGGTTGCGTAGTTTTAAAGATATTACCATACATAGTTATAGAGACAGCGGCTTTGTTTTATACTATATAGTTATTGAGAATGTACAAACAGCAGTAAATTAAATAAAATTATAAATGGAAGAAAATTACGCATTCAAGTGAACGTGGGTGTGCAAGTAACATTCACGTGTCGTTGCTATATAGAAAAATAAAATAAATCTGCAAACATTACTTTGATTTCTTCTGACTCATTTGAGGCTGTCATAAATATTTTTTCTTTTATGGGTATTTATAGTGTATATAATTAAAATCGTTCTAAAAATAAGTGTTTCATGCGTACTACAATATTAAAAAGAGTTTTAGTTCGATAATAAAAATATTAAGTTTAGAATATGCTTCATTATGTCATCTATAATTGATTTTTAATGTTTATTAAACACTCAATATATTACTAGCTGGTCCAACGCTACTCCGTCCACGCTGTACTTATGCTATCCAAATCCTTATACCTTCATTTTTTTGCTTAAGAACCATCCTTGTACATCCAGGAATATTCTAAAAAAATAATGATGAAAATCTTACCAAAACATTATGCGATTCATTTTTAAATTCTAGATTATTATTTATCGCCGCATTCGGGGCTATATGCTCATAGCCTTAAGAAAAATGTGGTCATGGCTGTTCAATCTAAGAATATTACCTAATATGACGTTATGAAATATAATAATGTGTATAAGAAAATAATGGTTTAGCTATTGTTAATTATATATTAATGTTTTATAACGAATGCATTTATTGTTTATGGCTCCATATACAGTAAGGTCTCAGCAATAATTGATATTTTTTTAATTTAAGAATAAATATATAATTAGCCGCGTCATCTGATGATCAACGCCACGACTATTCCCAGTATTACGAGTGTGCTACGGGCCTTTTTGAGAGACGTAGGACGCTTTTTTACAGATCCTTTAGTCATTTGTACGAGTATGTTAGAGAATCATCAAGATAAAGTTATATCAATATTCCATGTTGCATTGCTAACAATCAGTGCGCACAACTCGCGCAGGCGTCGCTCCCGGACGCACTACTGACTGTTTACAACTCATGATTTTCGGCATAACTTAACATTGATGTTTATGATTATAAAGCACTAGCTGTTGCTCGCGACTTCGTCGATCGCGATTTCTATTATTCTGTTATAGTGAGTCAATCTTAGAAGATAGACATATACTGTCGCGGACTTTTTTTTAGATCATTTAAAGAGGAATAATTCTTTCATATATATTATTTTTGTATCTTGAACCGTTTTCGCAGCGCACGCAGAGAAAGCCCTCAAAGATGAATAATTTTCCCCGTTTTTCCATATTTTCCATAATATCTTCGCTCCTATTAGTCGCAGCGTGATTTTATGTAGCCTTCCTCGATAAATGGTCAATTCAATAAAAAAAGAGTTTTTCAATTCGAACCAGTAGATCCTGAGATTAGCGCATTCAAACAAACAAAGAAACAAATAAACTCTTCAGCTTTATATATTAGTATATAGAAGTATAGATTATCTATGACGATTAATATTGCCATATTAATTAATCAAACACACAAAAATAACCGAGTAATTTTATATTCTCTGACATGTATTTGGAGTCCTACATGAGTGACTGTTACTCATTCTACAGGATGTTTGTGCATGGCGAAAATTCCCCACAGAAATGTACTGGCCTTGACTGTCTAGGTTAAGTTTTTCATTTATAAATTCAATATATATTAAGGCCCCATATTAATTTTATTCCGTCTGAAAGGACTAGTATGATAAATTTGGAACCACGTTCCTTACAACAGAATAGAGATTAATATTCACTTTCAACAATGTTAAGCAGTGGGTTTAAGAGATAAAATTGCATTTAATCTCGTACGAGCTTCAGATATAATATCAAGGTCCGGATCAAGGATACTAAACTGCATTTAACAGTTAAAATTATGTTTTAATTTTATCCTCGTCATTGACTGGCGAAATAAGAACAGAATTTTCAATAGCTATCTTTGTCCAAGTTAATTAATTGTATAATAAATAATTAAGGCATAAAATACTTTAATTATAACTTATATAATCTTAATTATACCAACTTCAATTATAATTAAAATATCTAGAATAACAAAACAAAAATCATAACATAAAGCGACACTCGAAATGTTCTTTCAAAACATTATGTTTAATGGTTATATAAAATGAAAGCGGTTTATTACAAAAAAATACTGCTCCCGTAATTAACTCTGAAACCAGTACTGAATCTCTTTTATCAACGTTAAAAATAAATATAATACTTTTATCGTACATAACTTTGTCAAGTAAATGGGATGAAATAATTTGTCAAAAAATATTCTAGCAATGGTTGTAAATCGTGGTGCGGTGCTGTTACAAATTGGACTTTATTGCTACGTCTTAGAGCCAATATTGGTGTGAGCTAATGAACAGATGTTGCCTGTAGTGCTTTCGTGCTGTAGAATTTATTCACACCTATAAAACGGGAATGAAATCGTCGAAACTCAAATATTGCGGAGTACTCGCCGCTGGTATCTTACGTAATGCTCGGTTATAGTAAAATATGAATTTACGAGTAAAAAATGTTGTACAGAATCCGTTAACGTTTCTAAAGTTAGTTAAAAAGTTACGTGGATATAGCGCGGGGTACTTTGAGTGTGTTGTTACATGTAATTTTTTATTGGGAAGTTACACATAACTATTTAGCTTCTATAGGTGTTTCTCTAACATCAAATTTATGCACTCGTTTATCTATACTAATATTATAAAGAAGTAAAGTGTGTGTTTATTAAATTGTAAGGGGTAATCGGAATCTGAACTGAACCGATTTTAAAGAATCTTTCATTAATAAAAAGCCACATTTATGCTGAATGTGATAGGCTATATAAAAAAGGATTGATAACATTATGCCCAACGAAGTGGGCACGGGTCTGCTAGTACTAAATATATTGATATGGAATGAAGAAGATAGTAAAATATAGAATATATTTTACATAGAAATTAAAAGACAAAAAATGTGTTCTATATTTGACTCGATGTTTGTATGGGCATAGCGACTTATTTACAAATAAGAAATATTTACTGCGTTCCCTTATAATATATATTGACAATTATTGAGGTATCTTGCATAATGTAGGTAGTTCTCAAAACGATAATCAATATAACATGATAGCAACCGATCTTTCCAATCGAAAAATCTTCAATAAAGCGTAATAAAACCAACCCAATAGCCAAAGAAAGTTTCAGTCGGAAACTCGTAATAAAATATAACCCATATTTTAGCACATTAACCGGAGCAGTGAATCGATCCGATCACTGTCATTCGGGGAATTTGTTTTTGGAAAACATTTCTAAATTTATAACGGTAAGGTTTGGGCCGTTCGAGAGATTTATGGATTCGATTTGTCACATGACGATGTGTTTCGGAGTGCGTCCATAATTTTTGTAACCAGATTAGAATGTGGGAATGGTTGTCAGTATATGATCGTTTGCTTTAGTTGGGTCTGATAGCAAATCGACAAACGCAAAACTGCGTTGTAGTTATAAATGACAGTGTTTTGTATGCGTTACGGACATTTTTAATAATGGCATTTTATTTAAATGACTACTACTGTTGTGGTATTTAATTCTACATAGACTGAGTAGTACAGTTCTGGAATTTAATTCTACATAGGTATATCTAAGGTTGCTGTAATAGTTAGATATATCTCAATGTTTACACAATACGTGTCATGTTGTTTGTCCGCGATTGGCTCATAAATTGCTTAACCGATTTTAAATTAAATTTGCACACCGTGTGCAGTTTTCTCCAACTTTAAAGATAGGATATACATCATATATATGCGAAAGAAGCCGGGCGGGACGCTAGTTACGTATAAGTTTTAAACCGGTTAACATTTTTTCACATGTAATAGTTAACGATGAACGCTTAAGTCTATTAACCACTTCGCACTATCTAATTACGGATTTATGGGCTATGGCAGAAACTTTAGACGACCGCTTGGCGCAGTGGTAACACAACTGCTTTCTGCGCGAAGGGTCGTGGGTTCCCACACCGGAGAAATATATTTTTAATTTACATTTGTATTTTTCTGGGGTCTGGGTGTTGCTATGTATTGTATGTATGTATTTATAAAAGAAAAGTATATATATGTAATTTATTCCGTTATCTAGTTGCCATAACACAAGCTTCGGCTTAGCTTGGAACTGGATGGCGCTGTATATAAATGTCCTGAAAATATTTATATTTATATTAAACTGCGGGACGCGGTTAGTCGTTAATATTTATAGTGTTTTATTTAATCCGGGATGTTGATTTTGGACCGGATCCCGGTTGTTTGTAATTGGCTAATTCGTCTTGATTATATTTGCGTACATCGCTAGAATTTATTTTGTATTAAGGACTAATTTCTATTATAAATAATGTATGAATTGATTGACTATGGGTGAAGTTCTTTGTTTTTGTTGTTAATGAAGCGATTTTAAGTAGTTCGGTGTTAAGATATTATTGTAGTTATTCCTGTCGGGGGAGTAGGCGGTAATGCCAATAGTGATGCCCCACCCCGACACAAGGGTCAAGAGTGGCAGAGGGTTTTAGTGGGTATTCCTGGCCGTGCGGCGCGACTAGTGCGCTGCACAACACCACAATGGCCAGGCGAGTCCCACATAACCCGCCGCACTTTACCATCAGCCACGCGGCGGGTATGCCTAATAGCATTTCCCTCTATAAAAAAAAGTATTGTAGTTATTAGTGTAGATGGTAGAAAATAACCTTTGTCCAAACCAACGGGAGTTTAGACTTAGCACGGCGTAGTATTACGAACGTAGCATCGCTCTACGACAGTCAGAATTAATAGCATGTTTTAAGTTTGTATAAAAATACCTTTAAAAAGTATAAATGGTTTTTCTATCAAATTTTTAGGTCGAATGGTTTGATATGAAAATTTAATATAAATTATACATTTAAAAAATAACATACTACTAATAGAACTTGACGCCTTGCATTAAATATGATATGGGGTCCTTCAATTATTTTTGTTATATCCTATTAAAGGACGTCAACATACGGCCGTTACTAAAATAGCTCACGAACGGTTTCAATTACATTATATCAGGTGACGTGGCCTTTTATATATACTTAGAATTGAATTTTAAGTAGTGACAAAAAATAATTTTTATTTATTAACTAACTGTGCCAGGGACTTCGCCCGCATAGAAAAGTGACTTTGGGCAGCATTTTTGAAAATGCCTAACCCGCGCCAACAAACGTTCAGCAAATTCAACGTGATTCTTTAAATTGCCATAACTTTTTTATTTATCACCCGATTGAGATGAATTAAACACTAAATGTTAAGGAAAGCTTACCACAATAAACCATTGAAAACCACATCTAGATAAGATAAGCCGTTTCTGAGATTAGCGTGCACAAACAAACAGACAAACAGACAAATATTTCAAAAATCATTGTTTTGGGTTCTATTGAGTTAATAATGGTCTCCTATAATTTTTTTTCTCATATATCTTCCATGTACAGACAGCGACTCGTTACGTTTTTATTATATGTATAGATAATACTTCTAAGGCAGATAAGTGCTTTTGATCAATGAAATTCACTTATCTTTAATATTATTCTATATATCCTCTATACGAGTTTCATTGAGAGAAATTCCTTTCTCGAAAACAGGAAGTTTTGAAATCCTAAGGAGAGAGATGAAAAGGTTTTAATTTAAACCGACTTTGCGTTGCACAAACGCCGTGAGAACTTACGTAGGACTTACTTATTTACTAACTTTAAAAAGTGTTCCTTCTACCTGCGTTACACAATTTCACTTAGTTAAATTCTTTGAGATTTTTCTCATTGTTAGCCTTGGTTCTGGACACTTTATTTTAAGTAAAATCTAAATTTAGGTCGATAGTAAAATTACGTCTAATTAACATTTTTGGAGGACATATTCTCGGCTGTGAAAGGCCAAAATCTTTTTTTTAATTTTATTTTGTGATCATATACCTCACCTTATTAATCAATTTCTTGTTATTAATTTCACTTTTTAAAACACAATTTAAGGATTACTCTAAGCTGTTTTTACTGAAAACATAATTTAAAAACCGGCCAAGTGCGAGTCGGGCTCGCGCACAAAGGGTTCCGTAGCAGCAAATATAATAAACTTATTATGTCAATTTATACACCTGGTGAATGGAGCCTAAACTCTCCCGATATTTTGCCTTGTACTTTTATGTATGAATATTAATTTTAGTAAAAAGTACCTACATTATAAAGATTTTATATCATCGCGGATTTTTAAAGGTGTACAATACTGTAGTATATTTTTTGATCTATCTTATAAGGTTCAGCCATCGTTTTCAGTGTAAGCACAATAACTTAACCAAAATTACAGTTAAATCAACCTATCTCAAAAACTATAAGAGATACTTTGATCAAACCAAAAATCGTTGAAAGAGTTAATTAGCATGCATCACCTCTATTTTTTTTAGAATTTTATACCCCGTAGTTATAAAAATAGAGGGGGGGGGACATACTTTTTACGACTTTGAGAGCTGATATCTCAAAAACCGTTCACTTTAAGAAAAATGTTTTTTAGAAAACTTTATATCATTTTAAAAGACCTTTCCATTGATACCCCACACGGGTATGTACATCGAAAAAAAAAATTTCATCCCTCAGTTACATGTATGGGGGGCCCCACCCCCAATTCTTTTTTTTACTATTTAGTGTCATATTTTTGTAGCGGTTCATACAACACATATTCCCATCAAATTTCATCACTGTAGTACTTATAGTTTCCGAGTAAATCGGCTGTGACAGACGGACAGACGGACAGACGGACAGACGGACAGACGGACAGACGGACAGACGGACATGACGAAACTATAAGGGTTCCGTTTTTGCCATTTTGGCTACGGAACCCTAAAAAGTATATAAAAAGCATTTCAATTCTCCTTTGAAGGGAACGTACTAGGAAAACATGTTGAAGCAGGATATAAAATTCATAAAAGCAAGTCATGTTCACAAGACTTATAATCCTGGTCCCGACGGATCAGGCAAAGTCCCAGTAAATTAAAACTACCGCATGTTCTTCGTTTCGGAAAAATAAATAACGGTTGCTTACGTTTGGATATTGAAAATGTTCTAAGGGATATCAGCAAATTATAATGGACGCCTTTGTTCGGTATACCTTACAAGTCAGAATGGTAGTCTATCTGCTAAACAATAAGAAAGAAATAGGGCTCGGAAATATACCTACATATTCTGAAATCATTAAGTTGTATTAAATGAAATATATCTGTCATATGTTTGAGAGCTATACCGTTAGGCTGAATTCACTATGGTACCACAAGGCTTAAGGTACCACTGTACCACAGAAAACTGACGTCAGGTAGTGGCGTTTCATTAGAGATTCTTAAAAAGATATTACGTTTCTTCCGGGAAGATGCGGAGAGGCCGATTTTTATCCTATCATTTACTCCTTACATTATTTTATAGGTCGGCAATACAGTCGTGAAACACTTAGCTTTTGCATTATTAGAAAAAAATAAATAGATACAAAGAAACATCCTGCGTCCTTATACCCGAACTGCTAGATATACGATAAACCTGTTTGCTCTCCGGCTAACACTATGGGTGTGGTTACGGACCGTCCGGCCAGCCTCCATCGTAATATTTACATAATGTACTTAGCAAACTGCCGCATACAAAGGCCCTCTTAAAATTGATGAGATGATACCCCGTCAAAGAAAAATGAATTCTTTTGCAAACAAGCTTAGACTCACGTTCCTTTGAAAGCGAATTGCTTAACGCTATTGAATTATTATGTGATATTTTTAAGAGTTGGTGTAGTTGCATTTTTAAAATGAACTATCGAGCACTCGGGGTGCAAATGCAGTAGCAATTTAGTACTAGCGTTAAAGTTTATACGACCGTGTTCAAAGGTCGTTAGAACTATAGTTACCTTTACATATGTTTAAATACGAATGAGTTATCTGTTTGTGTTTGGATGGTGTATGGTTTAAGAAGGATGGTAAACGAATCCAGTATAGGTCAATTCAGACGCAATGTAAGGAATATTTCCACCAATCAGACAAAAATAATAAAATGTAGGCAAATACATCTCTGGACGATAATATTTTTGTACAATGTGTCGTGACTTATTTCAATTTTCATTTATGTAAATTGCAAATGTATAAAAGAACTTTAAACCTATAGAAATATTTATTTAATGTAAGCAACTTCATATAGAATTAAAATGTTAAAGAAAATCAATCAATGAAACAATGATTACACAAATAAAATTTGTGTTGTTGTGTTGTATGTATGTTTACAAAAGAAAGGTATGTATATGCGATTTATTCCGTTATCTAGTTGCCATAACACAAGCTTCTGCTTAGCTTGCAACTAGATAGCGCTGTGTATAAATGTCCTGAAAATATTTATTTATTATTTATTATAATTCGAAACTTTTGCATTTTATAAACAGATAGTCGAGAAAGGTACGCATACTACATGATGACTTATTCAAAGAGCAGTAAAATTAATGAAATCCATCAACTCATCGATCACCTAGAACGTAAAATCCAATGAAATCAAATAAAAATGATTGCTACAGTGTAATTAGGTCAGGAGAAAAACAAACCTTGCTAAGGAAAATATTGACGACCGATCGTAACAAACTAATTGACCTAATTACGTGGATATATGTCTAGACATCTGAAATACAGTTTCATACAACTCTTCATGTGCCTACGTAGGGGAGGCTATTGAAATAGAAGAAGTAACAACGTCGGTACTGTTTGTATTAAAATATAAACCGGCCAAGTTAAAGAGTATCAAGTTTGAGTACAAATTTATAGGATTTTGATGTTTTTAATGTACGTGTATTACGATGGGACAATTTGAAAAAATCATTGATAAAGGTTTAAAAATTACGCTGAAACTTATTTAGAATCTAATTCTAGTGTAGAATTAACGTTTGAAATATTTATTGTATTTATTAACCATTGCGTAGTCACGGAAAGTAAGGCTAATGTTAAAGGAAAAATATTATTGTGAAAAATTGTGTTTGTTGCTTGACGTACAATTAAATCAGATCCAGTATTCATACATATAATACTATAATCTGAATATCAGTATTTCTTTTATATCAATGCTTTGCATTAAAAAGGCTACTGTAAGTAAAAAAACTCACGCTCAATATGCTTGTCTCTACTTAAGAAATATTTCTGATGGAGTAGTTTAATGTTCCAAAATCGTCCTCTATTTCAAAAGATGTTCTTAGTAAAACACTAAAGTTGAAACACACTTTAAAAGTTAAGTGGAATTTTTTATACCTTTACTTTTTCGTGAACGCACACATAAATCCCATATCACGATTCAAAAGTAACAAAAGTCGCACACATTAAAAACTTTGATTTCAAGTCGAAGTTATGAACTGTATTCTCTCGAAATAACAAACGGCCATATAAACTAGACGAATTTTATTGCTAGCTCTAATTTAATCTAATTTAGATGAAAACTTCGGAACACGTTCATCGGCGTATCATAAATTACGCAAACTTTACGGTTAGTATTCAAAATGGAAATGCATTTTGCAGTTGACGAAACTGGATGGGATCAGTGGACTTTTACGAGCGTCGAGCGTTCTCGAGTGTGCTAGAATGTTCCATCTTCGCGACGCTCTTTGCCTGAAAAAATAGAATGACTGAGTCTGTGTATACCTTACCTATATAGGTTTATATAAACATGTAGGGAAATGTTTATTTAAAAGCGTAAAGATGCAGAAAGCTTCTCAGTTTTAATACTTTATGAAATGTCAATTCTATATGACTTAATGGTATCATTAAATACGTTTATATAATAGACATTTTTTTAATGAAGATCGATTATTATTAAAATTGTATTCATAAATCAGTTGATACGAAGTAAAATTTTCATATAATTCATGAATATTAACGTGCCTGCTTTCAAAAATGTTTTTCCTTATTTGCGATCCGTAATTATTGATTTGTTGGAGTGTGAATTGATGTCAATGTCGATCACAATTGGCGCGAATAATGGAATTAAGCTGACCCTCGGAAATCACTCTAAATTGTACATTTAATTATGACCAATTTGTTTGAATTGACAGATATTTAATTTTGTCAATTCATTAATAATACC
>JADANM010005989.1:7351212-7381573 GCA_026213755.1 Eurema hecabe
CCTTTAACGTACGTTTAAAGTCAAACAAGAGTTGCATTAACGATTAAATCAAATTACCATTTGAAACATTCGACCGCAGCCCGCAAACAATTTTGTGTTCCGAGTGACTTTTATTGCTAATGTTAGGTAGTTAACATGTGGTTCTGTCTGACGGTCGTTTTGTCAAAATTATGGACATTATGGTCTCTATTGATACTTGGATATTTAATCATATACAAGACTAGCTGTTGCCCGCGACTCCGCCCGCGTGGATTTTCATACAAACTGTAATTCCCTATTAATAAGGGGATAACCCCCTTTTTTATAGTGGGGAAATCCTCATAGGATACCCGTGGACCTCGGGGAAGGACCATGGGTTATGTCGGACTTCTACCGACCAAAACCCCACTGTTAATCGCTCCGCCGCAGTGAGTGGGGATCCCGGGCACCTTTGCAGACTCTTCCGCGAAA
Source organism: Eurema hecabe (assembly GCA_026213755.1). Classification (NCBI taxonomy): domain Eukaryota; kingdom Metazoa; phylum Arthropoda; class Insecta; order Lepidoptera; family Pieridae; genus Terias; species Terias hecabe. The sequence continues at coordinate 7,351,663 of JADANM010005989.1, forward strand.
GGGGATAACCCCTAGTGAGTAGAATTGATCAAAATCCTTTCTTAGCGGATGCCTACGCCATAACATCTACCTGCACTGCAAATTTCAGCCCGATCCGTCCAGTAGTTTGGGCTGTGCGTTGATAGATCACTATGTCAGTCAGTCACCTTTGAATTATATATATTTAGATTTGTATTGATGTTAAGACGTTAGAAGCGATCGCCTCCACGTTCAGCTTCCGTATTGCTATCTCCTATTGAGTTCCTATCCTAGTTATTTTTTAAAATTACAGAGCTTAGTGCAACATATCAATGTCTAATTAAAGTAAAAAATGGGAAAATTTTCGCATCGAGCGAAAGCACTACTTACTACTTTTGAGAGTTCTCGATAGGTTCTTGAATTAAGAAAGATGTAATTAAAATATACAACGTTAAGCTTTATTTCGCATGCGGAACAGTGCTATTATTGAAAAACTAGTGCTATATTACAATCGCCGATACATATAACATCAGAATCTTGGAAAGGATTCTGAATAGTTTTCACTTTTATCTTAGATTAGAACTTCTTTCAACATCAGTTAAGTAGTAGTCAAGCGCCGTCCTGTTTCATTAAAAAAATATATTGTTGAAATCCTTAGGCTTTTTTTACTATCTTACTGTCTTCCTATTAAAATGTTTCCGTTTTCCGTTTTAATGATTATTAAGCAAACAAAATATAATCTATAAAGCCAAAATGAGTAGAATAACTAATGCGATCCAAATTTTCGTTTTAGGTTGGCCAACCACGAAAATAAAAAAACAGGTTTTTATTATTGGACTCCATTCGTAAATTAACAAAACAAATATCAATAATAATATGGAGCGTTCATTTAAACATCATTAGAACATTAATAATTTTGCATCGAAAACATTTCTTTGAACATACCTTTTTATCAACCTTCCTTACAGCCAAAAATATCATATGTGATACGTGTATATCATCTTAGAATCAGTTAAAGAGGCGGCATAATATGAGTGGCTAAATTTATTCACGTTTGATTTTCCGTCAACCATTTGAAAAGATTTGGGAACATGTCGTTTGCTAACACTTAGGCCTTATTCATGACTTAGAAAGCTCGGTACTTTTACCGTTATAATAAAATGTGTATAAATAGGCTCTCGGATTGATCAACTCTCGTGTGTGTGAATAATTCACGTCTACGGCCGGGACTGTATTGATTCGTTGAAAATAGCTGAAAAGGGTACTTTGTATATTTTTACTCAAGCCTCGAGACTGGGCTGGGTTCGGCCGACTATATTATTTATCTTAGAGCAACCTGGATACTGGTTTTTTATTCATTTATTTTCTCTGTAGGTACGAAAGAAAGTGTAGAGAGACATCCAATACTCAGATGTGAATTGAAGAGGGATTATTTTGACTGACTTTCATTGCTATCTGTCAGATGATTTGAGACTCATAAGTTTATATGTGTAACCAAATAATGTTTGTTGTATTTATTTAAAATAAGAAATATGTTGATTCGTTTTTATTTCATTTAACTATATTGCGTGTAAACTAACACGAATGTAATTGATAGATACTTGAAAAAATGACGTTAAAAAATATAAAAGCATTACATCGGGCAACTTAATAGTGGACAAATTTATTTAATGGGAAGCGACTATGAACAGTCACAAAGCTATTTGAATATGATGTATGTTATCTATATAATTAAGATATTATACTGTTATCGAACAAAGTATAAATTGAGGAATAAAAATATGTTTTATGGTTACTTAAAATTCGATCGTATTACTTTTAAAATAATATCTAAAATCATAGGCGCAATGTAGTCGCTAGTTACAACAATGTATCAAAGTATAATGAATTTACTATTTCCTTATATTACAAGTAGTAAAGTGTTTATTATTCTGCTATGAACACTAAATCAATAATAGCTCTCTATATATAAAGAGTTTATTCATAAATAAATGAAAAAAGTTTAATATCTAATTTACAAAAACAAATATTTCTGCAGTAAGACAAAAGTAACAAAAAGCCGGGATAGCTACCCACAACTCGCGTGAAATTGAATCTTCAATGTTATCAGAAATAAATTTATCTAGTAGCTATGTTAGCGAGGCCCGTAACAGGCACAAAGACGAAATCACAATAAGATAAGACAAATACAATTTTCTGATCGCAATCTGCCGCCGTTTTCTCTTTCAATATTTATTTTATTGGAATAATCAATCACTTGTTTTAGTCTAGGGTTATTCGAAGTTGTTTTGAATAAATTAAATTATTTTATCAAGAGCATTGGGATAGGTTTAGTTGGAGTGGTCGTTTTAATTAAATAAATATGTGTGTGTGTGGGGTGGGTATGATTGAAGTAACGCTTTAGGGATTTATTTGCTGTTTGGGTTTTTTTTATTCATGAAACTTTTTTATTACTACTTTTACGACCTGTCTAATTGTCCAAGGGCTTTTAATTAGTTCAATGATTAAATGTTTCACTGAACTGTGTTGCAATTTTATTTACACATACAAAGTTGCAAATAATCTCAATATTAAATTACGTCACAAGGATAATAATTAGATTAGGAACACTCATAAAACGCGAAATATTTTATTATTCAGATTTTTTCAATTGTTGGTTCTGTTTTAATTTTACTTTCATTGCTGACTATTAAAATTATTGAGAAGTAAGCAAAATGTTGTGGTCGTCAGAAACGGAAAAACTATTGCTAAAATAGTGATAGGTATAAAAATAAAAATGTCAAAATACAGATTTTGTTTACTTTAAAATCAATTTAAAATATTACTAATCGAGCGCAAATAACACCAATCATGTATTGCTAATTTCATATATTAAAGATGAAAGTAGTATTACTGATAGTAATATTATCGTAAAAATACCTTAATTTTATATCCGGAGTGGATTACATTAGCGGTTAAAAAACGTCCACCACAAAAGCAAATGATACGAATTTTATTAACATAATGGCTGCGATCATTAATTTAATGTTTCCTTGCAACCTCCTAAAATCAAACTCATGAAACTTCCATTATGAAATAATTAACATTTTTTATGATTTCGTTGTATGTAGATATAGTGTGACTAGCTAAGCGTTCGTGTTTTGTTGGCTACACTTGGTTGTAAAGGTTGAAATTGTTAGTTTATTTGGAGGTTTGTAAAGGCGTTGACTTGACTACTGCTACTTACATTAACTCGGTAGAAAATTTAATTGCTTACATAATTGTATAGCGTCAAGTAGCAAATGATAGACCTTGTATGTACATTTTCCTTTAGAAAATTGTACGTTTATCGCCCATAGGATAGCGATTATTTTTAGTATGTCCCATTATTAAATGCATCTATCAAGCGAGTTTCCTGCTGAGTGGTCCGTTTTAAAAAAATACTTTAAATATCGGTATTTACCGAATCGAATGCTGAACTGAAAACCGGTAGTATTGTACATAATGTTTAGTAAAAACATGACGATTAAAAAGTGTTATACTATAAGAGATCAATATTTGATTTCAACTTGTTTACAATGTATAATATGATACTTATTTACAACTAGCTGTTGCCCGCGACTCCGTCCGCGTGGACTCTCATATAAACTTTGACCCCCCCTACCTCGCTAATAACCCTTTTTTCCAGTTAAAAAGTTTAAAGCCTATGTTTTATCTCAGGCTTTAGACCAGTGGTTCTTTACCGGTGGTTCGCGGACCACTGGTGGTCCCTGGAAGCATCCCAAGTGGTCCGCAAACAAAAAGTAGCCTGTCCTTCTTCAGGCTTTACACTATCTTCGTACCAAATTTCGTTCTAATCGGTTCAGTAGTTTTAGCGTGATGGAAAGACAGACAGACAGAGTTACTTTCGCATTTATAATATTAGTATAGTATTTGATAAAATACCTGAGCATATAAAAATCAAGATCATGTCGTCATATCTACTTAGCTCCTTATCCGAGAGTTGTATAAAAAGCGTAATTGTACAAGCATTTTCCAGTCTTAATCCCATTGCATATTATTGCGGTACGTGGATTTAGTCGTACGGCTTCATGGATTGGATAATGCAGCTACATACTTGGAACAATGTTAGTGTGTCTTGTATGTAGGTTGCCGACGGCACTAATTGACAATTTACAGAAGCATCGTATTCCACTAATTAAAACTGGGAAAGTATGCGAGGTTGTATAAATGTTTAATCTTTTGTACAAATCTTGAAAGTATTAGCGTTATATTGATCTAGTTCTAATAGTACGAACGCGCTAGTTTTAAGGGATATTTTTGTTCGCGCATTGTGAATTCTGGTAATTAAAAGAGAGATTAAAATTTATAGAAGACTTTGAATGCCTTCTGATTTATATTTAATATGTTATTTTTGGTATAATTCTATTAGGTTTGATGGTTAAAAGTCCGTCTTAACGCATAGTATTTCTTGCCGAGGCCCATGCGTATGAATTTTTTAAAAAGTTGAAGATTCTATAAGATAATTTGATTACGCAATTTATATATAATCAAGCATTACATGGGAATTTGTTTAATGGAAAATTCTTATTTAAATTGAAGATCCTCAAAAGGTAATCAGAAGTCGTACATGTTACGGAAATATTCTGCTTTATTTAACATGACAACAGTAATTATAAAATATTGATTCTTCTAAGGATAAATACTTGATTTCGTAACGGTGAAACACGTTATTAATTTATCTTAGATATTAAAAAGGTAAAGCTAAATTATAACGGGTGAAAATGATATGATCATTTTGCAGATTTAGCACTAGGAACTGACTCTAGGGGTCTGATGTGTTTTGGACATATAGTTTGAGTCCTAAAGTAAGAATAAAATCTTTTTATTATTTATCAATATATCCAATCATCAAATTATGACTGATCTCATAAGCCTCAACTCGTAATTTGAAAACAAATAGGTCTATTTAGTTATATAAATTGTTGATTTTATAAAATCAACTTCCCTCAACTATTATAAACGTAAATTGAAGGATTTTTGCACGCATAAACTCGTAAAGACGCATACGTGCTCATAGCTTGTTTACTAAAATGTTCAAAGTATGGACTTAAAATTGGAAAATTTATCAAGATAGCATTTATCAAATGAATGGTACCTAATTTTTTTGTAGGTACAAGCGTATTCTATCTGAGTTCTGACAAAGAACCACACATCTACTCTAAAATTTAGCGTCGTAAAATGGCAAAATGCTAACTGCAGGACAATAAAATTACAGGAATTATGTCGTTCGTGTCGCGTTCGCGTGATTTTGTCAAGGAACCCTAATTGCAGTTTGAGGTTTTCGTTATTGCAACTTACAATACAAACTAAATTACCATTAAATAGTTGAACGAATAGCTGTGCCGTAAGAAGTTATGGCTTTGTTACCTGTTTTTAATATATTTACACATATATATAGACATAGCTCTTGTTATGTAAGATTTTTGTTGTAATTAGCATTATACAGATTTATATACAAAATATATTAATATATGTTGGCACTTTTGTGTTACAGGTGCCAACGTCCCCTCTACATGTTTTTTGTATTGACAATATATATATGTATATTTGAGTATCTTTAAGTCATATGTCCCTATTGAATAGTACTTAGTATAAACTATCTCACAGTATTAAGAGATAGTTAATGGACGGTAAGGTTTGTGGCTATGTAACTAATTGGGTATAGTTATCTCAGCAGAGTTTGAGGAGGGTAGCACGCCGTTCGACATCGCTTATAGTCGTTTTACTTAAGGCCCATGGGTGTATGAGAATTTGGCCACAATAAAAAAATCAAACACGTTCAAAGAACGATTCTCACTGAAGCGTTGAAATGTTACGTACTATATCTACTATTTTTTAATACTTTATCATGTTTATTAAAACCCAAGGGCGCACTTTGAAGGTACTTAACAGTCTGTCCTGGGACGATGAAGTAAGGCATTTGAAACGATGTTTTCCAAATTGAAACAATAAGGCCTGACGAAGTCAGTCACGTTTCAAACACTAATTTGATTTTCAATCATGTCAATTTATACTAAAAGCGACCTAGTTTAGATTTATTTAGATTCGTTACAGTATATTTAGTAAACAGTGAAATATATTTGTTTTGGTTAAAGGTATTGAATCATGTTCTATATAATTTGTTTTGTATTTTAAGTAATCGATTTGAAAGCGCTTGAACTTTTTAAGTGACTTGGTATACTTTAAATTTCTTCCGCATTTCTAGTTAGTAATTCTACTAGTTCCAAAAAAGAAATATATTAATTATGTATTATTTATATTCGAACGCAAGGCAATAAATTAGTCTTCATATGATAATTTAGTTAGTACAATCTATAATAAAAAGGTCTTAATATTAAAAGTTTAATCTGGTTAAAATTACAAGATAAAAATAATGTCACGATTTCCAACTAAATATTCTTGAAATTTCTTAGGCCACAGGTGATTGTAGTCGGCGTCTGATGCGGGTTTAAATGCCAGCTTGTAACGGCGAGCTTTGAGCATCGGGCACTCACTTGAAACGAGCTAACACGAGCAAACAACTGTGACGCAACACAGTGATATTAAGTTTTCTTTAAGATTTTAAATTTGTACAGAATATCTGTTTTCGATACTGAATTGATAAAGCAGCTGAGTCCGTAGACTTCACGCGATCAGATCGTAATATTTTATTAATCCAAAGTATCTGGTTATCTAGAATTATAGTTCAATCGATCAAGAGATAACCTTATAGCACATTAAAAACTTACAAACCCGTAAACTGTTCTTCCGCCCATGAAAAGTCGTGCACTGGCCTGTGAAAAATAAATGTAAAACATTATGCCGGCATTTTTCAACCAAACGGTATACCGTTGCTAGCTCAACAATACCAGCCTTCATAATATTGCCTTTGTACATATCTTTTTATATAGTTGGTAGAGCCGAAGCTATAATCATAATATTAGTTAAAATAACAATCGATAAAAATCAAGCAAATACAAACACCATTATTACCTGTTCCAATTTGTGAAATAATATTGATGATCGGTTGAAATCGTACACAAAACAAGCTTCACAATCTTCCAGTACTACTTTAAAGTCAAGATAAACATACAAAATGTGGTACTAATGCATCTCCCGCCCGAGTGTCAAGAGCACAACAAATGAATAAACTTCTGATTCGCCTGCACTCGACACTGCGCTGATATTTCAAACGAATTTAATTCTCGCGTCAGTGTTCGTTTCGACTGTACTGAATTTGTAATGCAATTGCGTTCTTTTGTACAATCGATGGTTAGGTGAAATAGTATCAACTCATCGCAATTTTTATATTAGGAATAAATATTTAGAATATTTATTTAAATGTGGTGACTATTTTTGTCATGTAACATACCTAAGACGCTATTGTTCTGTTATTTTAAATTTGGTACATATGATTGTACATTTTATGAGAAAAGCGACAACACATAATATTGAATTATACTAAATATAGAATCGATGTTTTAAATGAAATAGTTGCACCTTATTATACATACCTAAGGTCGTATAGTCAATTCGAAAATACATCTTTTATTTTGGTTAAAGCGGCGTACTATAATAATAATATTGTAGCGTAAGTAATGAATTTTATATAATAATATATTAATATTATAAATAAAAACATTTTCGAACCCAAAGTGATAATTTTCTCATCACACCGACATTCGATTTTGTGGCAACAGATGAATTTAATAAAAAAAAAACTGTTAACATCACCGACTCAGAGAAATACTTGGCGACTTTATAGCTTTGAAGATTAGAACCTTAAAAAACCCCAAAAGACATACCCAAAACTGCGCATTAAAGCTGCAAATTAAAACGAATATTTTATTTTCGTGTAAACATCGACTTTATGCTTTATTAATAAGGATTCGGGTTTTATTATACGGGCGAGATCAGTTCAGCCATTTATCACTGGAGTCTGAGAGAGTCATAAACGAACGAAGCCACCAAATCCTTGGTGAATAAAGCCTTGATGAACAACGACAGGTATTGTAGTTGTACGCAAGATATATGTGAACAAAATTTTAGCGAACGCAGTTTTTCCTCTCGAGTGAAATATATGTAGGCAGCTGTCATTGTATGTAATATATTTTTTATGCAATTTGTCATTCGAGTGTCGAGTATAAGGTCTTTTATATCTCTCATTTTGTAAAGATGAAATTTGCTAGTGTGTGAGTGTTTGGGTTTGTACGTTCTCTTTGTTATATTTTATCGTTGTTGGTACGAAATTAAGAGAGGTAGTGAGGAATATTAAATGAGGGTTTCACTTTTAGAAGTATTTCTGCAAACAAAATATTAACCTTTAAAAAAACACAAAATAATCTTAATGACTAGGTATATAAATTTTGAGCTAGACCCGAGATTGATTTTATGAAAACAACATATTCGTGTCCATACAAAGTAACGAAATCAACTGAAGTTAGTTTATATAAAAATGTATAACAAACACTCCAAACGATACCTTTCAAAACCGACACTTTAAAATATAGAAATGGCAATGTTTCTTTTCCCAATACGATTCACTACAATACCATACAAAGTAGCACCTGACACGTACAAAATGTGCTCCTTGCCTCACACGACCCCCGGGTGCCATTACTTTACAATACTTGTTCCAGCGATATCAAATAAAACTTTATTTACAGCTTTCTACGTTCTTCTGTTGCCCTGGTACCTTGGCGAGGTAAACATGGTATAAAATTGTGGAAATGGACGTTTGTTTTAAATTTTCGTACATTGGGTATTATTATTATTTTTGTAATATATATTGTTGTTTTTATTGCTTATAATTATATAAAATTATTTGTTGTAAGAGCTTTAATTGCTGTAATTTTAAAGAAAAAACAAGCTATAAATAGTAATAAGCGATCAAATAAATGATCCATTTTAACAGACATACCTACATATATTTCGGACGACTACGACTCAATACACATTTTTCAAATCAAAACACCTAAAGTAAATATTGGCAAAACATACCAATTTTGTCTTAATTAATCTACCCGTGTACCGAAATACTCGTGTATAAACCCAAAAACTAGTCAACAATTTTGTCGCAAATATAACCAAAACATCAAAGGAAACACATCAAATAAAAACAGCAAAAACGCATGCTCAATTTCATTAGCCAAAGTAAACGTGGTCATTAAACATTTTCCGTTAAAATTGTACAAAATTTAACGCTCAAAAGTCACCAGTGGCATTATAAGTAGGGTGAAATTAAGCTACGTATATTTTTGCCAGGTTATACAATTTCTTGGAACATATAGTGGGCACTTCGTTAACTTTTTAATTTCAAAACGAGGCCAAGACTGGTTTTTGTGAACATCTTAATAAAAATTCTTGTACAATTTCTTATATGCTGTACCTCAGTAGGTAAGTGAATATTTACCCTGAAATATTCAAACTGTGCCATCATTTTTATGTTATACAGTACTGTTTGAGTGGTATTTTTATTGTATCATATTTTATTGAACCTCCTCCTAAGGTGTCTTATAATCACATTTTTTATTTATTTCGTCATGATATTTTTTTATATAGGTATATTCAAACCAAGTAAAAAATGTAAACTCTTATATTGTTAAAAAAACATTTTTATTTAAGTTAAGAAATATTTGTAACCATACGATATTTCGTACTAGAATGTAAACTGTCTCAAAATTTATATAAAATACACCACGACACTTAAGGCCAGATGAGTTGTCGCAAAACATTCAAGAACATTTAGTATTTAGTGCTTAGATAAGGCCGCTTAGCGTGTAATAGTTACATTATCGTAACATACCCCGTGACATAACTGAGATAGAATCTTGATGAATAAATAAGTTTGTTTAAGACGGAAAATACTGACGCGTTGGCTAATGTATTACTGGGACTGGTACTGGACTGGTAACCTTATTCACGTTTCGTGACTAATAAGGGCGAGCTCTGTAAAATATAATTCGGTCGTTCTTAAAGGCTCGAATTTTAGCGCTGAATTTGTGTACGACCATACCGCGTTAATATTATTCGACACGTTACATGTAATATAATGGTAGATCGCGATAAGCTTCTGAAACCATATTCAATGTCAAACGTTCGAACTATTTTATTTTTTGCAATTATATGGATTCCATTAATTACTCCGATCTGCCGTCGCGATGTTACTTTTTCATTTATTTCAGCTTTTCATAATTAAAAAATGTAATATTAAAATTTCACTTTTATCTTTTCCATTGCCGTTTGTAGGTCGAAAAAAATAATCACTCGCATAATTCCATCGAGTGTCTAAAGAATTAATTCGTTGAAGTACTCGTGCCTTTGTGAGGCTCGCGATAAGACGGAATATAAAAAGGTAATATCTTGCAAAGCTTTAGAACTTCAATTCTCTCTTTGAATTTCGTTGAAACAACACTTGGGGTAGAATAGACTGGGCGCGGACATCGCTTGAGTCAACATGAAGAATTCAGAGTACGCCGCGGAATTTCGCCTCATCGACATTATGTTTTATAAATTCCACTTGGGCATGAATTCGATTATCTTTTACTATCATACAAATATTAGGGAAAAATCTGACGTTTTTACCATTTTATTAAATCGGTGTTTGAGAACCACTGCGTTGGTGTCATTTTTTAACTATAGTTAGTAACATAGTATAGTTAAGTGTAGGTTAGGTTAGGTTTTTAAAACATTACTTACTTTCTTGTAATAATTCATGACTAAGGCGCGCTAATGATTATTCTTGTACAAATATGTATCTTATATTTGCTTCAAAAAATTATAATATTTATACCTTACCTTCACAGTTCACTAGATATTAATAACAGCCAAGTTTTTTATTAAAACATACTACGATACTTGCGAATTACGGCACTCTACTGCCTACTCCAGTACCTTCACAAGTTACTTTATAAATAACATACCTATACTCGCATACGTAACCGCAAGACCAGAATCAGTGAGTCTAAATGCATCCATTTCGCTTCACATCGCGCACTGACGCAGGGCAATCGATTCCCACAGTTTTCGTTGAGTCAGCGTCTTCTAGTTCCAGCCAGCCATAAAATAGGTGCCCTGCTTAGAAACAGCCCTTTTTCGACTCCTAATGGATGTCAGCGAAATCGAGCCTGAACGCCACTAATTGGCACTATCGTTTGGATCATGACTTTACTTTTGTTACGACATTTAACTATTGTGTAACAATCTAATTTCAGTCTATTTCATTTCAAAAAAGTAATGCTCATTAGTATTTTAAAAGCGATGTGAACTCAATATAGGTAAATAGCCAAGTTACTTTGAAAGATAGTAAGAAATAAACATGTATTCCGGAGCATGTATATTAAAACAAAGCAGAAGACACTTTACCATTAAACCAATGAAAACAATCTGCAAAACAATACCGCTCAGCATGTGTTTCTTCCTGGCTTGGAATTTTTAAATACAATTTTTTTTTCTTGACAAAACATTGGTGACCAATGTTCTTGTAAAGATATACCTATCGATATATTTATGACCACCGGCTCGAAAACTACAAGTTTTTAAAGCAAGTTTATAAGCAAATGAAAGCATTCCACGTGATTTCCGAAAAAGCGTTTCAACTCCCTGACAACCTAACATCGGATTTCATATAAAATTTTCAGCTAAATTTAGCATAGCTATTTCATTAGCCATCAGGCGTGTTATTGCTCCGCGTCATGCAGAAAGATATTACGTAGGCAATTTGATGAAATTTGCATGAAGCGGAAAATAACTAGTCAATCTGTGTCCATAATACGTACCTGATAAACGTTACCTTGATTTTAGGTTAACGTTAAATCGGTTATTTTGTTATGTAACGGGGTTGGTTATAACTTATTATATACAGTGAAACGTTAAGTTACGGGAATTGTTATAAAGATTTCCAGAAAAGACGTATGAGAATGAGATTGTAATTCCCTTGAAAGCTTTACTTTAATAGAATTTTTATAAATTGTTTTATAAACAGTATCTAGGACCATCATAATACGTTTAAGCTGCAGTTTAGTTTAACATTTGCGTAACTACGTCTACCCGTTTTTCTAAGAAGTGGTAGGTATCTTGCACTCAAACCTGTTTCACCATCCAGTTTACCACAAAAGTAAGCTTAAATACCATGAAATCTCCCAAACATAAAATATCTATCGCTTAACTAAACCCACTGCCAAAAATAACGTTCCATCTCAAAAAGAATTACCGTCTAGAGCCGCAATATTGTGCGCTAGCATTTTTAAATCGTCATTAACTCCCCCAATGCAGTACAATTAAAAAGTCGAATTGCAGCACATTTCGAAGTAAATGCCAGTTTTCTTCAACAAAAGAGTGTAAATGGCTTTCAAGATGTTGAAGAGCGTTTATTACAGACTTAGCGTTAGCTCGCATTTTTCATTAACGTGTTATGACACGTACAACGCTGTTTCTAATTGTTTGAGTATCGTTTTGAGTTATCTTGGGTGGAAATGTTTTACGACAAACATTAAAATGAAAATTGTGAACTACATTTTGTTGCAGTCAGGTTTGAATAAATTAAATTGTTAGGCAGGTGTTTATTCAGATACTTTAAGATATCATTTTTATACTTATTCATATGTATGGTATAGTAGGGGTATGTTACTTTAAATAAAGTCTGAATACACTATATCTTAAACATTTTTGACTATTATATAGTATAATACGTTTTAATACTGGAAAAAATTATATCTTTATCATTGTAATGCACGTCTATGTTATTATGGATATTGGTTTTAAATGAGTTGTGAAATCGTATCTATTTCACAAGAATAAAGTAAATAGAAAGGCTAAGTTGCTCGTTAGATCGCGAGTCTGTAACCGGCTCTTAAGTTTTTAAAAACTCATCGTCTTTTAGTATTATATGCAAGGCTTCCTTAAAAGCTCTTTGACGTGCCCGTTAATGGAGTGAAGCGTTACAGAATTGTTATTCCAATTACATTATTTATTCAAACGATAGCTTCGTCATATCCGTTTAGTGTCTTTGTTCTGACGTCAACGAAATCTTCATTGCCTGAGCTCTAGATATACGACCTGATTTTTGTATCTATCTATATCTATATTCTATATCTCAAAGGTGACTGACTGACATAGTGACATCAACGCACACCCCAAACCACTGGACGGATCGGGCTTACCTCCCACGGGAACGGGAATTAGCGGGACTTTTGTATGAAAAATCTAAACCGCTTAAGTTAGACGCTTGAAATTTAGCATGCAGATACCTTAGGAAACTTAAAGGTTAGGTGCAACAGGATATTGTGAAATTCCCACGGGAAGGGGAGTTTGTGGGAAAAAACATTTGTATGAAAAAATCTGAACCGCTTACGGTAGACGCTTGAAATTTGGCATTTAATTGCAACAGAATATTTCAAAATTCTCACGGGAACGGGAGAAAGCGGGAAAACATTTTTATGAAAAAATGAAGCAAAAAAAGGATTATAAGGGAGAGAAGGGGGGTCAAAGTTTTTATGAAAGTCCACGCGGACGAAGTCGCGGGCAACAGCTAGTTTAAGTATAAAGTAAAAGCCAATATTTTCATTCAAATAACTCCTTGCTATAACAACTCGTCGCGACGTCTGAGTATGTATGGACTCATATTATTTACTTTGTTAAGAAAATCAATCAAATGACGTCACATATACCTAGGTTAAATCCTTTTAGTGACTTCATCAAATTTTACGGACTACAATATATCTGCCTCTTTTACTTCATGAAAATTATACAACTATTAAAAAGAGACAGAAAGATTTACTCAAACAGTCTCATAATAATTGCGAGTATTTTTTGTCTCCTTTAAGTTAAACATACAGAACTTTTATGAGAAGGTGTTTATGGGCGAAGATGGTAACATGAGGCATAAGAATCTTCTTTCACAAACATTCCACATATAATAATTTTACGAAGTCCATAAAAGTATACACTCTAAGCTCTGTAGGGATTAAAACTGCAGGCTCAGCTAATTTTGTTTAACCGTCACTACGTAATGTTGTGTTGGCCGGCCGCCAGAGAGGCATACATACAAATGTTAGCATTTCATATTTGATATCATTATATACGCATTATATACACGAAGCATGGAATTAGATTTATATGGCCCATATTATATCGTTGAAGGAATATTGGAAACAGTTGATTTTTATTGAGGAATACACGTTCTTTGAAAGTATCAAGAATCGCTAAGCAGTACCTATGCTTTGGTAGTATTTCTTTAACATTATAAATTCTGTATTTTAACATCTAGCAAACGTTCCACTCAGCCCAAAGACTTAAAACAAGGCTAAAAACGCCTTCGGATTTACGACCCTTGAAAAGGGAAAAAGGAAGCTTCAAAAGTTAGGATAGGATAGGATACAGTAGAAGTATGGAAATATTAGCACAGTAAACAAAACGACACGACCTTCTGAAACGTCCTGTTCTAAATAGAAGAAGCAAAGTTCATAGTATCTCAATAAGTAATATTTTACAAAATTCTTCCTACACAAAATTTACTTATTCAACAATTTCAACACACCAAATTTAAAGTACCCGAGTTCCCGATTACTTCCCAATTCAACTGTATGTAGGTCTATTCTCGCATACCATTAAACAATCAATAACTCAATAAGGCGGAATTGGTGAAAACGTTCAGCCGTTTGAAACAATGTTATGTGAAGTATATTGCTCATGAAATTTAGCTTAGGGAAATTGCCTCTCCTTGAAGAACGTAACGGCATTTCAAGGAGAAAATTTGAAGGCTTATAGCTCGGTGGAGACGTGCTACGAGGTAAAAAATTAACGTGAACTGTATGTATGGAGAATGAATGTTTTAGCTGCAATTCAACGAACAAAAAACAATAGAACACCAAGCGGAAATTATATTATGTTTAGGTGTATACGTTCAGCGAGGAGGTTTATTAGTAAAGTTTTATAAGAGAATTACTGTGTTTTTCGATTACCGTAAGTTCTTCAGCATAGCGAAAATATACAATGAACTTATCTCAATCTAAAAACTAAATAAAGACTAAATATAACATCAAGACGTGTTAAAGGAAAATATATGAATAGGAGGTTATTATTGAACTGCCAAGTGAATGGTCGAATCAATCTTTGTCACATTTTACGTGCTAGTCTGAACTAGAAAGGAAAGCTAAATAGCTCTGTAAAACGTTAATAGTCTCGCGTATAAAGCTGCTATAAACTAATTAAACACAGCTCTTTAATGTAGATGATAGATATTGACTGATTTGACTTCGCGAACCGGAGTTTTCATAGAAACCCCGCGGTAACTGATCGTTCAAATAAACGGTCTAACGTTTTGAGGAATGATTAACGCAGCTGAGTTCTGAGAAACTATTGCTGCTGGTTCCCATTAAACGTTGAGTAAAGCAGGTTTGTTTCATCAAGAATATTTGCGAGCGCAGCGCTGAGACACGAAGCATGTTGCAAGATTAAAGCGTTCATTATTTATTGAGCGACGGTTTGGCCTGCTCGTTATTGCATACGCTGCTACATTCACATATGAATAATACTAGTCAAGACGATCGCTTGGCGCGGTGGTAGCACAAATGCTTTCTGCGCCAAGGGTCGTGTGTTCGATCCCCACTTCGTAAAAATATATTTGTAATTTACATTTCTATTTTTCTGGGGTCTGGGTGTTAGTATATATTTTATGTATGTATTTACAAAAGAAAAAGTATGTATATGTAATTTATTCCATTATCTAGTTGCCATAACACAAGCTTTCTGCTTAGCTTGGAACTAGATGGCGCTGTGTATAAATGTCCTGAAAATGTCTATTTATAATTATCTACTCTCGAAAAACGAAACAGTAGTTTAGTTCCCATGATCATAGCTTAGTGCATTTAAAAGATTTTTTCCCCCATTTTTGGTAAAAAGTGTGGGACCTGTTCTTCTCGCCGGATTAGTTCCCGAACCGGTGGTAGGCACCATGTAGATTTTATGAAGGTATCTGTTCAAAATTTACTCAGAAAATAAAAACATTTCATTTCATTTCATATGGCTTAATTGCGTCAGGATGCGGTCAAGGTTTTCGTCAACGTTATGATGAACGTGTAAAATTAATGGCTTCTTTTATATCAAAATAAAATAATGGTTGCTAAATAATACGGTTTTCTATTGGACAATACTTCTAATATCGTTTCAATGGATCGAGAGACTGCCCACAAACTATCAAAATCTAGCCTACATAATATTAATATAGATAAGTGTTCACCAAAATCCATTCAGGATATAAAAGCACAGTATGTCAACTCATTTCGGAGTAAACAGCCGCGATGTAAGGACGCCCTAGTTACATGAATAGGTCTCCACATTCAACCTAAATTCGCTTTTAAACCTCCTTTCAAAATATTCTCTATTGGCTCCTTTAATCTTTGAATTAGAAAGATACGTTTGTTGTGTACAATTGGCTTAATGAATTCCCTTTTATGTGTAGACCTTGAGATGATTTTGTTAGACTCGATCTGTTTAAAGTAAACGGCTTAGGGTTGAATTGCTTTATTTATTTTCATACGGTTTGAGATTCTTTTTTTATGTAGTTGATGTTTTTAAGCTTTTGTCCACGACTTATAAAGTAAATCGTATGCACAGTAGACACACAAAATTTTAATATGTGGACAGTATAAGTCTGGTTTATTTGGAAAGGCATTTCAAAGGGTAGTGAGATCACTTCTATACATGTTTATAGTGATTCAAACTGTCTGCAGACTAAGAAATCTGTAGTACCTTAACATTTCAGACTTTTAGTGTGCTTCCATTTGTATTAGCGCTTTCTACCGTATTAATATACTTTGGCCTTTTATAACATTTGTATCTTCTTCTCTTTTTAAATAACAGTCAATATTTCTGGCTTTAATTAGCTTACCATTCGGTGAAGCTGCTTCATGAACAAGTTTTTTAAAGAGAACACTTTTATCATATTTAAACTATCCATTATTCAGAATGCTATAACAAGTTGTTATATATATAAACAGCTATCCAAACTGTTATCTGTTAATAAGACCAGTTCAGTATATGTCCTCTGGGAACCCATCAAGAGGCCTAAACAATAAGGCCTCATGCTGACTAGAACTCAAGGACATTCAAGGACGCTAATCTAATTTCAATATCTATTGAACGAGTTTAATTGTGTTGGCTTTGTTCGTGAAATGGATTAAACTTTAAGGCAATTAAGATTACGAGTTGGTATTGACCAACTTCTTGTGAAGATGTCTACATATAATGCTTTAGGATTATTGTACTATGACCACTTAGTGTACTAACAAAATTGCCTTCTGCGTCTATAGGGTTCGGTACCCTCAGTAGAAACATTAATTTGTATCTGTATAGGGTCTGGGTGTTGCTATGTTCTTGTATGTTCTATTATTACGAACGAAAAAAACATGTACACGGAATGTATCCATTATCTAGTTACAATTACATGAGTTCTGCCGTAGTGGGATTAGAAAAATAAACAACATTACGTGTAAGTTTTATTAATATATAAATCTATTTTACTCAAAAGACATTGACCTATACGTGACATGATAGATTAGGGGTTACTGTTTAAGTAATATTTGTATTTATTAATGTTTTGTTAAATGTATAGACATAGTATTTAAAATATATATATAGTAACAACAGGTTTCTCGTAGCGGAGGCAAACATAAAAATCGTCACAATCATTAACTAGTGATTAGTGATATTATTATTTTCTTGCTCAGTATTTATGAAAAAAAAAATGTAGCTTAAATTTCAATGTAAGTAAGTAAAGACAATATGTGTGTAAAATGTTCTCATAACAAGAAGTTGAAAATTTAATTTGATACGCAGCAATTTTAACATCGCCGCAGGTTGGATCGTTACTTTGCGAGTTATTCACTCCACTTAGCTAAGAGACGGCGTTTTTTTAGTATACGGTTATGTTTTTAGTTTTATATTTTTATCAAAAATTGTAAAGTTAACTAGTTTATGAACTAAAAAAGTATACATAGTAAAATAAAGAAGTTTTTGAAAACATTTCATATCGCATGCGGCTCAACTATATATGTATCATCAAACTAATGTCATCTTCAGTAGTTTACAAATGAACAGTGCAAGTTACACTAAGAAATTTATCAATGTTGTGAATTGTGATGTTTCGAAATATTGGATGTGCTAATTAATTTTCGTAGCTTACTGTACTTGTAAGAAAACAAGACTATTTATTATAGTATAAATGAAATTGAAGATTATTGTTTGTTTTAAATTACAACAACGGAATAAAACCAATTTAATAAACTTATTATTTTCTTATTTAACTTGTCGTAACTTTTAATAAAACTCGAATAAAGACACAAATTAGGCTTTTAGTAACTAAATATATGTTCAAAACTAAATCCATTACCGACTCTTTTATTTCAAGACCGAATCCCTCAGTGGATCGACCTAAAAGTTACATGCGAATATATTTTCATATCAAAAGTATTGGTCAAATGTCGAAGTTCAAATCCACTGGGAATGGTACTAAACCTTCGCGAAGATTGGTTAACGCCAATACATGATATTCTATGAATTTACGATCTCTTGAGTGTGAAAGACTGCTAAGTTGGGGCCGTATTTGGTTAGAACCGGTATGAAATAACATCTAGTAGTCGCTTAGCTAAATTTGGCTTAGCTTGCCTTGCTACCAGTTTCCCACTGAAAGCCAGCATCAAGTAATAGTATCTCATTTGAGTTTAAGCTCATTTCGATCATTAGGAGCACTTTTAAAGACCAGCAACGTATTCGTGATATACATAAAGACATCAACATCCTCATGGTGTTTTTTTTATATAATAGGAGGCAAACGAGCAATCGCGTCACCTGATATTAAATCATCAGCGCCGTCCATGAGCACTCACGTTGTCACGAGTGTGCCGGCCTTTTAATGGTTTATCAAAGGTACTTTAAACATTACCTATTCAGTCTTCTACTCTAATACGACTCGAACTAAAACTAGTTTAGTTGCAATATATTACATTAAAAAAGCGTTGTAGCAAGCGTTCTAACGTCATTTTATTTAATTGTTAACAGTTCTTAAGACCCAAGCACACCTTAATAATATTTCTTCTAAACCGTAAACTAACATGGCACTGTTTAGTAAACGCCATCCCAAAGGTTCTCTTAATATCGTGTAATTCATATTAATAGCACGAAATTTGGTCTAGTTTCGTTACAAGTCGCTGTTTGGGGACCAATTCTGGCGCACCCACTAAATCATAATAAATTGTTTCTTTCGAATATTGCTGTTATTATGCTGGCTTATGAGCTTTAAGTGGTATGTTTGGGATTAACGTAAATGCTAGTTACCGTAGAGTTGGGTTTTATATATGTACCTTTATACATTGGTTATGTAATACGATCTTATAACTATAACTGCTAATAACATCATTGTTATAAATGGGAAATGAAGCTATTTTTATGTAATTCAATAAATTGATATTGAATTGAGAAAGATTTAAGCTATTAATTACTTTTTGCAGAAAAACGGGTTGAAGGTTTAGTATATTAAGTGCATTATTATTATATAGGACAAAATGGAAGACATTTTTCATATTTTCATAGTATAAAACAAAGTCGCTTTCATCGCTCCATCCCTGTCTATGGTTAAGTCTTTAAAACTGCGCAACCGACGTACGTACTTTAAATAAAGTTAAGTAAGAGGAAGGTTTGTTTTATATTTGCATAAATGTGGGCAAAATCGCGGGGCGCAGCTAGTATGTTAGCCATATAATACCCATATTATGATAGGCTACTTTACACAATTTAAAAAATGCCTGGAAGAATACATTGACCAATTAAAAAAAGCTTTTTGCAAGCAAACCGCACAATACTGCTATGATAATACTATTCTTCACCTGAATTGCGTCTTTTGTGTCGTCTCCTAATTAAGCTGTCTCAGGCGATACTTATGATAACAAACAGGTGCATACAAAGGCTTTTAAACGTCGATTGGTCCTTGAAATACTTGACCTGTTACGGGATGCAAAGGGTTATCCGGGTTTATTCAGGTTACAATGACAATACAACTAGGCTTGTTTGAAGTCTTACCTGTGCAAGATAAACAGTTTTTTTTTTTTTTTAAGTGACTCGTTTTTACTTAAGGTCCTATGACCCCTTGATGGAGCAAAAGCATCCAGAATGCGTAGTAAGCACCACTGTCGTCGAATTCTTGTTTGACTTTGCTCCAGGTCTTACCGATAGTCTTCGCTTGTCGATGATAGTCCAGCGCCTTTTCTGTTAACTATGTAAATATGTTGTATGTTGTAAATATGTTAATATGTTCAAACTATGTAAGCTTATGCTAAATAGTGGCTTCATTATGTATCTAAAGCTATTTTAATATTCTTAGTAACTAGACTTTACTCTTTATAATTCTTAATGTTTGATTTTGTAACTTAATTTACATAAAAAACTCCGAGACAAGTTTCGCTTTTATATTATATGCTTGTTTAACTAACGTCGTTGCATACTTGACCAAACAAATATATTAAAAAAAAACAATCCACTTAATTTAACCATTATAATTCACAAAATACACTCTCAGCGCAAATTAACTCAACATTCAAATTTTAATAGACCTGTTTAACTTATCATTCATATTAAAATTATATAGATTATTCATCAAAAGCCTTCGCGAGGCATAAAAGACTGGACGCATTTATAACAGTAAATTTTTATCCTATTATAGCTGAGCAATTACGGGAGTATTATGAGAAGCAGCGTCAAACGGAATGGCCGCGATTTTTCAAAAGACTCAGTCATTTTTTCACAACCCCCACGGTCTTTTGTCGCTAAATTTTCGAGTTGAAAATGTCGTTACTTTAATGTAGACGAAGCTACTTGAATTACTTTTGTTAATTATCACGTAGAATACTCGAGGACGCTTCATTTGACACAGCGCCATCTAGTCCAACGCTAAGCAGAGCTTGAGTCGTGGCAAATAGATATCTATCGGATAAATTAAATATAGGTATACTTTTTGTAATAACATACTGTATGTAAACAGCCCACTGCGTCCCCAGAGAAAAATAATTCCTAATTTTTTTTATTAAAAAAGGAAGAAATATCTTTTTTATTAATAAGCCCGTCTACTACATTTCTCCTTCTTTGTTAATATTGAGCCAGTAAAATAAACTGTAAATGTAATAACAACTGGCAAAGAATAAAAATAATAAAAATAAATATATTTTCCACTTTGGGGATCGAACCCACAGCCCTCGGCGTAGAAGGCAGTTATGATACCACTGTACCATCACTCATAAGTCGTCAATGTAATCAAGAATAGACAAAGTAGATTACTGGCTTAGACTAGTAATTATTTAGGTATCAATTTCAAGGTAACCTTAGACAAGGTCACACTACAGACGACATTATACCTCGGTTTACGCTGGATTTCTCAGTAATATGGGTTCGACAATGCGATAATAATTACTAGATTTTCAAGTACTAAAATAGTACTTATAATAAATTCAGTTGAAGAAATTATTGCTTGTCAGAAATTTATGAATAGTTACGGCAAATACCTATCTATAGAAATAACCATTATACTATCACAAACGGTACTAAGTGTAATGCATCATTCGTATTAAATTTTTGGTTGTCTAAACACGTCATCTATAACATTTTTGAAACATTTTAATTGGAATATCATTCTCTCCATTCTCATAAGGCAAGTAAGAAATTTATAGTTTTGTTTTTACACACGCACATAAACAAAACACATACTTTCGGCACTTAAATGATTTAGATAAGTTACAAAGGTATTGGTATACATAATAATCATTTCCTGAGATTCATAATTTTTACAGTAAAAATTCAGTATCTGAATTCGGACAATGCTGTTATTTCTTCCATTTTTAACAGTTATATTGCACGCTAAGAAAATACTTAAATCTTATTTTGAATATTATATGTTAACCAAAGCCTTATTATGCGAAAATGTGAACATTCAGTATCCCAAAAATATCGAAAGAAAAAAAAATATTATACATACAGACGAATTGAGAACCTCCTCCTTTTTTGAAGTCGGTTAAAAAGTAGAATTGACTGCAAGAAACTGCTAGTAATTTATGTCAGCCTTAATATATCTAAACTTTATTTCTCTATATAACCTTTATTTAGATTTTATACTTAGAACATAATCCATAAAACCTTATTTTTTTTAAAGCCTTTTAATAGTACTTGGTTACAGCTAAGTATCAAAGCTAAGCCTATTTAGAGATTAGTTTCTTAAAAGGCTTTAACGGACTTCGAAATTTAGGCAATTCAGAACTAAGTTAAATAAGTAATAAACGAAGTTAAGCTGTTGATTTATTTTAGCACAAACAGAAAGCCTAGGATGTTTATTTGTAAGAAAATTTGCAACAATTAATTGTTATAGTAATACAACTACAGCAGTAAGTAGTAGGTATATAGTCTAAAATAAAAATAATATCGGCATTTTTCATATGTACTTATTTTAAGCCAATAAAAATAACTAAAGAACCTGCGATATATATTTTGATCAAAATTTATCACAAACAGTTTCATTCTTAACGTAAATGTCAAATAAAAATCTTTATTAGCATCATTTATCGAATCCAAAATGCTTAATGAAGATGAAATAAGCTCAACACATTTCCTTATCGGCCTGACAGAGGAAATATTTCACGAACACCGTGGACAAAAATATGGCGGGTTTTGGATTGCTTCCAACTGAGGGTGGCGGGGGTTGTTGGTAGGCTGAACTAATATTGTTGGAATAGAAATAGTTGCACGTATGCTTGGGTAAGTTTTAGTTAGGTAAGCGTGTATCTATGTATGACGGCTGAATCACGCTTTTAAAGTTTTTTGGTGACAGTTTATATAGTATTAGATACTTTACACTTAAACCTTCCTCTTGGCCTTTTATCTGATAAAAAAAAACGCATGATAATCGGTTGCGTCGTTTGGAAGGTTTCAGCATACAGAGAGACGGACAGAAGAAAGCGACTTCGTTTTATACTATGTAATGATTATACATTTTATATAAAAAACTATTCGACAAAAAAACTTAATTTAAAATTTGTTTATAAATTAACTTTTCAATTTATCTAGAAACATAAAAATATTTTCGTATGTTGGTATAATTTAAATTATAATACCCATAACAATGCTCTTCTGTAGTTATTTGAGAAATAGATAATATAATATTACTCTGTAGGAGTCTCACCAGTGTTTTTACAGAATTTATAGGTCAACAAATACCCTATAACCTAGATTCTAGAGATTACTTCTGCAACATCAATATACAAATTAGTACAAACACGTAATTAGTCAAGCTACGATAAGCGTACATTATCTATTAGAAAATCCGTTGAAATATAAATGCGTCTACATTAGCGCCGATGTTACACGATTCTCAGTAATAAATATTAAATTTGCTAAAGTAACAGGCACTTTTATGTTTGTACCGTTTAAATGTTTAATCAGCCCTTTCATCATGTATCGTGGAATGATAAAGTTTACACCCTATTCGTATTGATTCGTTTTCCTAAATCCTTTTTAGATGTGTGCGTTGATTCTACGAATTACTCACAAAATTGGGGAAACATACATTTGTAAGGTTTAGTACCTTTAGTTTTAATGAATTGTCGTAATTAATGAATAATATTTTTTACGTTTCATTTATCGAAGAATAATAATCATACTATCAAGGTATCTTACTATGTAAGTTGTTGTATTCAAAAGTTTGGAAGATAACCTAATGATCTAGTATATAATAGAGAATGCAGAAAAATCAAACTTATTCCAAACTTTCCTTATACAAAGCTTTCTTTAAGTAAAATCAAAAGGATTAAAAATGCTTATGTATTAATTATAGTTTAAATTCCATATCAACACTTTCTAAAATCTGCTATATAGCCAGTATTATATATATTCTAAATTACGGATAAGAATTCGCTCCAAAGCTCCCGGGCGCGACGACACGTGAACCATCATTAAAATCTCTCATCACACGAGTTCCGTAATAAATTTGCAAATAAAGTTCCGCTCCTAACCTTTAGCAACTAAACCAATATTGCATCGAACTACACTACATCGGAGGTCGTTTATTTGATATTCCACGCTCGGTCTGATTTGCGGATAAGAATTCGCTTCGCAGCTTCCGTGCGCGACGATACGTGAGCCGTGACTGACATTTCTCGCCGCCTGTACCGGAGCTTTCGTAATCTGAGTTGCTTCCTCGTGCATTGTATTGCCAATATGAAATATGCATGCTCGCTTCACTTCGATATGCATAAATAGATTATGCAAATATGCGAGGACAGGTTTGTTGCTTTTATATTTTACATTATGTAAAAATTCAGTTTTATTCCATTCTTTATCATATCCTTTATTCCCCTTTGTCACAAATCCTTTCATTTTCCTCTTTTTAAGGTTACGTATTTGTACTTGTGAACCTCTTTCCTGTTCAATCTCCTTAATCTATAGCTATTTGAATATTTCAAAACTAAACCAAATCAATCATAACTCCAACAAATTTTCACATTAACCTACTAACATAACTTATTAAAATTAAACCTATAAACAACATAGTTGTATTTCAATCAAGGAAAAAGACCGCACCTCGCCCAGCCAACTACTGCATTAACCCAAAACATATTGCCCATAAATTGACTTGGTCGCCTCGCCATAAACTTTTTACATCAACAAAGTTACTGTGTTACAATGCAAATGAGTTATCCAACTCCATACTGTAAATCTTTTAAAGCGTGACTGAATTGAAAGCCTACTTCGGAGGAATAGGGATTATATTGATTATCTCTTGAGCCGAGAATACAGTCAGAAGTTGGCGATTTATGCAACGCTTGGTGGTGTTTTTTATGCAGTTAAACGTTGGAAATCGATTAGTAGGAGTTTTAATACTACGAAGTAGTTCTATACTATATTGTGGGCTTTATGTTCCTAGTGCCCCATGCACAGGATGTCTGTAATGTGCTTGATCGTCGATTAGATATATATCATGGATTGGTTATATTGAATCTAATTAACTAATTATATCAATTATTTTTTAAATAGCCACATTATCTATTTCTATATTTATAAAAGGAGAAACTGACTGACTGACTGACATATCAACACACAGCCTAAATGGCTAAATGTAGGCACTTGAAATTTGGAAGGGACGTAGCTTAGGTACTCTAGAGATGCGCTAAGAATTCCCGAAATATCCTTGGGAACGGAAATTAGGGGGGAAATCCTTTTGTATGAAAAATCCAAACCGCAACAGGATATTGCAAAATTCTTACGGGAACGAGAGATGGTGAGGGTCAAAGTTTATATGAAAGTACACGCGGAGGGAGTCGCGGGCAACAGCTAGTAATTAATAATTAAAACCACGTTTGCGACCAACAGATTTTGTGATTCATTTTTTTATTATAAATTAGGAAAAATTGAAATGGGGTTTTGGCACGAATATAGAAGAATTAAAATTTAACAGAATACGTTCGGTACTTGTGTAGCTCGAAGCACTTATATAAAAAAACCGTTTTAAAATATATTTAATACAGTACCTACCGGTAAATAAACAGCCATCTAGATAGAAAACGTCGGGGAGCGTCATAAAATCGTTTTATGTTGACACAAACTTGTTTTTACGGCGTGTATATGACCCTGACGAAAAATGGATCTGTAAGGATGTCGGTGATTTCGTATTTATCCTATATAATAACTTTTATTGTTGTTTACAATCCAGTTCCGTTATAGCTCAAATTTTCCCGCTTGTTTGTTCCAAATTCATTGGACATTGACACGTGACTGATTTTGATGATATTGTTATAACATGCTAGATATTACTATAACATAGTATTAAACAATTGCTTTCTTTTGTCTGTCATTATGTATGCTTAAATCTTTAAAACTGCACAACCGATTTTCGTGCGCTTTTTTATCAGATAGATTGATTTGAAGGGAAAGTTTGTGTATAATTCATACCTATGTATGTATTATGACAGGCAAAAAGGCAACTGAGTTCTGTACTATGTAATTATAAGAATATAAATTATCTTTTCATATAATTTTGGGGTCGGCAACGTATTCCTAAGGCATATTAGCTTCACAATTTTCTATTGGTCCGTTTATAAATAACCGCTATAAAATAGCAGTTGAAAAAAATAATAACAATTCTAACATTCCCTAAGATTGACTTACATTAGACAAAGAAGCGAAGACGTAATATTTCATATTCAGCTAATAAATAAAACCGTAAGACGTAAAGATATTCTTTGTAATTTATTATTTTCAACGATAACCAGCGGAACGAACTCAAGTGTAAAGAATCTTGTTTCCTCCGCATTAACATCTGAAATAAATTAGAAAAAGCTTGAAAGGCAAAGAAATGATAGGATTTCGCCGTCGCTTTGAGTAATCACAGACTCCCCTTTTCCCTTTTTCCGTTTGGAGGGATTATTTAGATTACTTCATTAGGATTGCCCAAATTACAAATGACTTACATGTAACTGCTTTTTTTATTGTAATCGCATTATCGAGCCCTGTTTCTAGGGAGATACTTTATATACAGTTGGTTTGCAATGTTGAAATAAAAGAGTCGGTTTTACCTATGTAGGTTCTTACTGTTGTAATATACGATATTTATTTTTCATAAAACCTCTAAAGTAGAAAATCAAATACGATAAGATTTATGAAATAGGTAAATCATATAACTTCAATGTAAACGACTTTATGATTAATTTTCTTATATATATTCCTTCTCATAAACAGTAGGCATTTTGAAAAATAAAACATTGCGAAAACGCGATAAGGAATTTATGATTTCTTTAAACAATTTTGATACCAGTGTCTGACGCGAAGTTTCATTTCTCAATTATAAAATACATTACAAAAACCATAACTTGGCAAACGATATAGAACAAAACGTATGACTATTTACACATTCAATGCTCTATGTTACTATATCTCAGAAATATGACTAACAACAAGCAGTATCTGTATGTGAATAAAACATTTCATTAGGAAAACGCGACAACGCCGTAATAAGTGGGTGACGCGACAAAGAATAGACGAAGGTACCGGTAAACAGAAGTGACACTCGCGGCCGGTATAAAGCGCCATCACACAATACAATTTCTGCCTCGGACGCCTTTGTGTGTAGTCCTTTTGAGGTCAGCCGGTATATGAATTGTTCGGTTTTCATATGGAATATTATATTTATTTGATATCTATACGGAGAGTGGACGTGTTGTGTTGGTTTTGACTGCTTTTAGCTATAGGAATAGATGTGAGAAGCTTTACAAGATGTAGGTTATACACTGATGCGTTCAAGTAATAGAGAATAATAAATATTACTAATATGTAAAGCTAATAATATTAAAAGATGAGTAACGTAATATATAACACGTAAATATGTGTAGAATTCATAATTAATAAACAGAAATTATATCAACGTTTTGCATTGATGGAATGAGTCGTGTTACGTGTACCGCGATACCAATCTGAGAAAAACGTTCAATAACAGTAACGACAGGGCAACAATGCGTATCCAAGGACCCGTTCCTTAAATTGGCAAATTATCGTTGGAACATCACACACGGTTGCAAGTGACAGCTACAGAAATTGTGACAGACAAGATTGCTTAGAAATGTTACGTCTGTGCGATTGTGTAATCTGTGGCACGTTTATCTTACTCGTAATTGGATTTGATTTTGTGTCGTAAAAATATTTCCTCGTATGTTTTTATGTTGAAAAATATATCGTTTGTTTATTTGCTAGCTTATTAATAATGCTTAATTAACTTTAGTACTAAATATGTGTAACGTACCTAACATTAAAAAATTTTTTTCATTCGTTTCAGATATGAACACAAAAACGGAAGAAAAGCGACCCATAAAATGCAGTCAAGATCGATCGTGTTCGGAGTGAAATAACGATGAACGTAAAGTTTTAGTGGCACCGTGATAGAACAAAAATAAAAATGTCGGTAAATGCTAGCGTGGGTTAAAGGAAATAAAATGGGCGGCAAAAGTTTCGGCGGCGAGGTGGTCGGCTTCATCCTGGCTGTGGCGTTCTGCGTGACCTGTCCTGAATATGGTATGTCCCACTTTTTTGTTTACTCATGCTACGTTACAGTACTCGTGTAGATAAATAAATACATACATTTGAAATAATTTATTTAAAGTTATCTTTCATACTATATTGGATGTTTAACTGTTTCATTTAAATGAGAGTTTGTATTTAAATAGCTCTTGTTAGTTACAATTTATTACGAGTCTGGTATCATCATAATTTTACGCAGTATTGCAAAACGAAACCCGATGAAGCGTTACCAATTGAATATAAAATAATAATCGGTAACAATTTAATAAAACATATATAAATTACATATATAAAACTTCATAAACTTACATATTCACATAAAAAAATCAAAACGTATTATAATGAATATCAAACACAGCTTTCAATACAAAGGAATAATATTAAGTGCTCTCTCTTAATTAAGTCCGTCAACAGGCTTTTGTAAAAAACCTTTGGCATTTCGGATTTCCCGAATTCCTTACGACGGCAAGTAATTACCCTTTTCAAAGACAGGAAAAGATACGTCCTCAGCTATTTAAGGATACATTCGTTTGAATGGTTTGTTCGATGCTTCCTTATAATTCAGCGATTTTAGTATAAATGTTATAACGTAGATAAATTCAACAATTATACAGCGCATTCATTATTAATTAACTCGAAATTGTCTGAACGCAACCTTTGGCATTTACGAGATTGCATAATTCCTAGTGCAATGGACGTAGTTCACTATTTAGTATAATTTAGAATTAATATAGTCTGCTTAGAATATAGAGTAAGGTTAAAAATAAAAACGTTAGTATTACAATCCTAAAAGTAAATTTATTTTAAAAGTTATAAAAGCATTTTATGATTTTTTAGAACATAAATTTCTATATTCAATTATTATGCCATATTGTAGAAATTATGTTAAAAACTTAGTTTTATAATATAACTTAAAAGCATTACTCAAAACAAAAACCACAAATTCTTCAAGCAAAAATTAATATATTGCTAAATACGAAATGAAATACGTCATATATTTTATAGCATTTTAATTCACAAGTAAAACTAAAATAAAATAAATTTTAGTAACATTAATAAAATATATGCATTGTAGTTCCTAAATACACTACTTACTCTAAACTAAAATAAACCCTACAAGCATAGATACAAAACGTCGTTAAATTAAAGCTACAAAATACATCACACGTGCGCGTAGGTAAAGCATTGAAAGGCAAACCGGGCGAAATTGTTCCAAAACCTAATTATCTGGACCCGAATTTTGTACGGCGTTTCTTTCAAAAAGTCCAAATAACAAATTTAACTGTGACAAAACTAGTTTGGCGAATTCTGACGCAGGTCGCTTAAAGCTTAACAGGTATGCTAATGAAGTGTAAACAGGATTACGATGGACACGATCTGATAATGTTTTCACCGTTTTTGGTCCTGTTAAATCTTTTTCAGGTCCGAAGTAAGGAAATTGGGAAGGGATTATCGTTTTCAGGTTGAAGCCTTCAAATTTATCAGCTAATTTAGCTCGTTCTTACTTTTTCAGCAATGTAACACAATTCATATTATATTTCTGTCTGTAGCTGCTGTCATAGTTTAATGAATAGCTGACAAATTTGAAGGTAAAGCACCTACCTTTGTCTTGAGTCGTGTCTTTAAAGACTTCATTTATTTCTGAGGTGTTTTATTTCGATCTTGATAATTTATTGAATCACATAATTCAATATTTAGTCTATCTAAACAATAGACAAAAAATCTATAGGAAAAGTAAACTAGTTTGGTGTTTTATAGAAAACGTAACACGGTACGATCCAATAAAAAATAAAACGAATAGAAAATAAATTAAAAATATTATCCTCAATAAAAT
>JADANM010005989.1:7381673-7412501 GCA_026213755.1 Eurema hecabe
ATTTTATTGAGGATAATATTTTTAATTTATTTTCTATTCGTTTTATTATTTACTGGATCGTACCGTGTTACGTTTTCTATAAAACACTAAGTACTTACTTTGGGATGATTATTATCAGGGAACGAAATAAGAGGATTTAAAAGTGTTTTACTATTTTACTTTGCTCTTTTGCTATAGATTTTTTGTCTATTGTTTAGATAGACTAAATATTGAATTATGTAATTCAATAAATTATCTATAACGAAATAAAATACCTCAGAAATAAATGAAGTCTTTAACGACACGACTCAAGACAAAGGTAGGTACTTTACCTTCAAATTTGTTAGCTATTTATTAAACTATGACAGCAGCTACAGACAGAAATATAATATGAATTGTGTTACATTGCTAAAAAAGTAAGAATTAGCTAAATTAGCTGATAAATTTGAAGGCTTCAACCAGCAAACGATAATCCCTTCCCAATTTCCTTTCTTCGGACCTGAAAAAGATTTAACAGGACCAAAAACGGTGAAAACATAATCAGATCGTGTCCATCGTAATCCTGTTTACACTTCATTAGCATACCTGTTAAGCTTTAAGCGACCTGCGTCAGAATTCGCCAAACTAGTTTTGTCACAGTTAAATTTGTTATTTGGACTTTTTGAAAGAAACGCCGTACAAAATTCGGGTCCAGATAATTAGGTTTTGGAACAATTTCGCCCGGTTTGCCTTTCAATGCTTCACCTACGCGCACGTGTGATGTATTTTGTAGCTTTAATTTAACGACGTTTTGTATCTATGCTTGTAGGGTTTATTTTAGTTTGGAGTAAGTAGTGTATTTAGGAACTACAATGTATATATTTTATTAATGTTACTAAAATTTATTTTATTTTAGTTTTACTTGTGAATTAAAATGCTATAAAATCTAAAACGTATTTTATTTCGTATTAAGCTATCTATTAGTTTTGCTTGTAGAATTTGTGGTTTTTGTTTTGAGTAATGCTTTTACGTTATATTATAAAACTAAGTTTTTAACATAATTTCTATTATATGGCAAAATAATACTAACGTTTTTATTTTTAACCTTACTGTATATTCTAAGCAGAATTATATTAATTCTAAATTATACTAAATAGTGAACTACGTCCATTGCACTAGGAATTATGCAATCTCGTAAATGCCAAAGGTCGCGTTTAGACAATTTCCAGTTAATTAATAATGAATGCGCTGTATAATTGTTGAATTTATCTACGTTATAACATTTATACTAAAATCGCTGAATTATAAGGAAGCATTGAACAAACCATTCAAACGAATGTATCCTTAAATAGCTGAGGACGTATCTTTTCCTGTCTTTGAAAAGGGTAATTACTTGCCGTCGTAAGGAATTCGGGAAATCCGAAATGCCAAAGGTTTTTACAAAAGCCTGTTGACGGACTTAATTAAGAGAGAGCACTTAATATTATTCCTTTGTATTGAAAGCTGTGTTTGATATTCATTATAATACGTTTTGATTTTTTTATGTGAATATGTAAGTTTATGAAGTTTTATATATGTAATTTATATATGTTTTATTAAATTGTTACCGATTATTATTTTATATTCAATTGGTAACGCTTCATCGGGTTTCGTTTTGCAATACTGCGTAAAATTATGATGATACCAGACTCTTAATAAATTGTAACTAACATGAGCTATTTAAATACAAACTTTCATTTAAATGAAACAGTTAAACATCCAATACAGTATGAAAGATAATTTTAAATAAATTATTTCAAATGTATGTATTTATTTATCTACACGAGTACTGTAACGTAGCATGAGTAAACAAAAAAGTGGGACATACCATATTCAGGACAGGTCACGCAGAACGCCACAGCCAGGATGAAGCCGACCACCTCGCCGCCGAAACTTTTGCCGCCCATTTTATTTCCTTTAACCCACGCTAGCATTTACCGACATTTTTATTTTTGTTCTATCACGGTGCCACTAAAACTTTACGTTCATCGTTATTTCACTCCGAACACGATCGATCTTGAATGCATTTTATGGGTCGCTTTTCTTCCGTTTTTGTGTTCATATCTGAAACGAGAAAAATTTTTTTAAATGTTAGTTAGTTAGTACGTACACATATTTAGTACTGAAGTTAATTAAGCATTATTAATAATATACGAGCAAATAAACAAACGATATATTTTTCAACATAAAAACATACGACGAAATATTTTTTACGACACAAAATCAAATCCAATTACGAGTAAGATAAACGTGCCACAGATTACACAATCGCACAGACGTAACATTTCTAAGCAATCTTGTCTGTCACAATTTCTGTAGCTGTCACTTGCAACCGTGTGTGATGTTCCAACGATAATTTGCCAATTTACCCGTTCCTTGGATACGCATTGTTGCCCTGTCGTTACTGTCATTGAACGTTTTTCTCCGAATGGTATGGCGGTACACGACTCATTCTAATAATGCAAATCGTTGATATAATTTCGTTACTCATCTTTTAATATTATTAGCTTTACATATTAGTAATATTTATTATTCTCTATTACTTAAACTCATCAGTGTATAACCTACATCTTGTATTTGTTAAGCTTCTCACATCTATTTCTATTGCTAAAAGCAGTCAATACCAGCACAACACGTCCACTCTCCATATAGATATCAAATAAATATAATATTCCATATGAAAACCGAACAATTCATATACCGGCTGACCTCAAAAGGACGATACACAAAGGCGTCCGAGGCAGAAATTGTATTGTGTGATGGCGCTTTATACCGGCCGCGAGTGTCACTTCTGTTTACCGGTACCTTCGTCTATTCTTTGTCGCGTCACCCACTTATTACGGCGTTGTCGCGTTTTCCTAATGAAATGTTTTATTCACATACAGATACTGCTTGTTGTTAGTCATATTTCTGGGATACAGTATCATAGAGCATTGAATGTGTAAATAGTCATACGTTTTTTTCTATATCGTTTGCCAAGTTATAGTTTTTGTAACATATTTTATTATTATGAAATGAACCTTTGTATCAGACACTGGCGTCAAATATTCTTTATAAAAATAATGAATTCCTTATTTCGTTTTCGCAATGTTTTTTTTTTCAAATTGCCTACTGTTTAAGAGTAGGAATATAATATATAAGAAAATTAATCATAAAGACGTTTGTTTATCGTATTTTATTTTCTACTTTAGAGGTTTTATGAAAAATAAATATCGTATATATTACAACAGTAAGAACCTACATAGGTAAAACCGACTCTTTTATTTCAACATTGCAAACCAACTGTATATAAAGTATCTCCCTAGAAACAGGGCTCGATAATGCGATTACAATAAAAAAAGCAGTTACATGTAAGTCATTTGTAATTTGGGCAATCCTAATGAAGTAATCTAAATAATCCCTCCAAACGGAAAAAGGGAAAAGGGGAGTCTGTGATTACTCAAAGCGACGGCGAAATCCTATCATTTCTTTGCCTTTCAAGCTTTTTCTAATTTATTTCAGATGTTAATGCGGAGGAAACAAGATTCTTTACACTTGAGTTCGTTCCGCTGGTTATCGTTGAAAATAATAAATTACAAAGAATATCTTTACGTCTTACGGTTTTATTTATTAGCTGAATAAGAAATATTACGTCTTCGCTTCTTTGTCTAATGTAAGTCAATCTTACGGAATGTTAGAATTGTTATTATTTTTTTCAACTGCTATTTTAGAGCGGGTATAAACAGACCAATAGAAAATTGTCAAGCTAATATGCCTTAGGAATACGTTGCCGACCCCAAAATTATATGAAAAGATAATTTTTATTCTTATTATGACATAGTACTAACACAGTCGCTTTTTGCCTGTCATAATACGTACGTAGGTATGTATAATACACAAACTTTCCCTAAAATCAATCTATCTGATAAAAAAGGCGCACGAAAATCGGTTGTGCCGTTTTAAAGATTTAAGCATACATAGGGACAGACAAAAGATTTACTTTGTTTAATACTATATTATGATAATATCTAGCATGTTATAGCAATAACATCAAAATAAGTCACGTGTCAATGTCCAACAAATTTGGAACAAACAAGCGGAAAAATTTAAGCTATAACGGAACTGGATTGTAAACAACAATAAAAGTTATTATGTAGGATAAATACGAAATCACCGACATCCTTACAGATCCATTTTTCGTCAGGGTCATATACACGCCGTAAAAACAAGTTTGTGTCAACATAAAACGATTTTATGACGCTCCCCGACGTTTTCTATCTAGATGGCTGTTTATTTACCGGTAGGTACTGTATTAAATATATTTTAAAACGGTTTTTTTATATATACGAGTAAGTGCTTCGAGCTACACAAGTACCGAACGTATTCTGTTAAATTTTAATTCTTCTATATTCGTGCCAAAACCCCTTTTCAATTTTTCCTAATTTATAATAAAAAAATGAATCACAAAATCTGTTGGTCGCAAACGTGGTTTTAATTATAATTATATTATTACTAGCTGTTGCCCGCGACTCCGTCCGCGTGGACTTTCATATAAACTTTGACCCTCACCAACTCCCGTTCCCGTAAGAATTTTGCAATATCCTGTTGCGATTTGGATTTTTCATACAAAAGGATTTTCCCCCTAATTTTCGAAATTTCGGGAATTCTTAGTGCATTTCAAGAGTATCTAAGCTACGTCCCTTCCAAATTTCAAGTGCCTACGTTTAGCCATTTAGGCTGTGCGTTGATATGTCAGTCAGTTTCTCCTTTAATATATATAGAAATAGACATAGATAGATTCAATATAACCAATCCATGTTATATGTCCAATCGACGATCAAGCACATTACAGACATCCTGTGCATGGGGCACTAAGAACATAAAGCCCACAATATAGTATAGAACTACTTCGTAGTATTAAAACTCTTACTTATCGATTTCCAACGTTTAACTGCATAAAAAACACTACCAAGCGTTGCATAAATCGCCAACTTCTGACTGTATTCTCGGCTCAAGAGATAATCAATATAATCCCTATTCCTCCGAAGTAGGCTTTCAATTCAGTCACGCTTTAAAAGATTTACAGTATGGAGTTGGATAACTCATTTGCATTGTAACACAGTAACTTTGTTGATGTAAAAAGTTTATGGCGAGGCGACCAAGTCAATTTATGGGCAATATGTTTTGGGTTAATGCAGTAGTTGGCTGGGCGAGGTGCGGTCTTTTTCCTTGATTGAAATGCAACTATGTCGTTTATAGGTTTAATTTTAATAAGTTATGTTAGTAGGTTAATGTGAAAATTTGTTGGAGTTATGATTGATTTCGTGTAGGAAGGAGATTGAACAGGAAAGAGGTGCACAAGGACAAAAACGTAACCTTAAAAAGAGGAAAATAAAAGGATTTGTGACAAAGGGGAATAAAGGATATGATAAAGAATGGAATAAAACTGAATTTTTACATAATGTAAAATATAAAAGCAACAAACCTGTCCTCGCATATTTGCATAATCTATTTATGCATATCGAAGTGAAGCGAGCATGCATATTTCATATTGGCAATACAATGCACGAGGAAGCAACTCAGATTACGAAAGCTCCGGTACAGGCGGCGAGAAATGTCAGTCACGGCTCACGTATCGTCGCGCACGGAAGCTGCGAAGCGAATTCTTATCCGCAAATCAGACCAAGCGTGGAATATCAAATAAACGACCTCCGATGTAGTGTAGTTCGATGCAATATTGGTTTAGTTGCTAAAGGTTAGGAACGGAACTTTATTTGCAAATTTATTACGGAACTCGTGTGATGAGAGATTTTAATGATGGTTCACGTGTCGTCGCGCCCGGGAGCTTTGGAGCGAATTCTTATCCGTAATTTAGAATATATATAATACTGGCTATATAGCAGATTTTAGAAAGTGTTGATATGGAATTTAAACTATAATTAATACATAAGCATTTTTAATCCTTTTGATTTTACTTAAAGAAAGCTTTGTATAAGGAAAGTTTGGAATAAGTTTGATTTTTCTGCATTCTCTATTATATACTAGATCATTAGGTTATCTTCCAAACTTTTGAATACAACAACTTACATAGTAAGATACCTTGATAGTATGATTATTATTCTTCGATAAATGAAACGTAAAAAATATTATTCATTAATTACGACAATTCATTAAAACTAAAGGTACTAAACCTTACAAATGTATGTTTCCCCAATTTTGTGAGTAATTCGTAGAATCAACGCACACATCTAAAAAGGATTTAGGAAAACGAATCAATACGAATAGGGTGTAAACTTTATCATTCCACGATACACGATGAAATGGCTGATTAAACATTTAAACGGAGGTGGGCATAAAAGTGCCTGTTACTTTAGCAAATTTAATATTTATTACTTAGAATCGTGTAACATCGGCGCTAATGTAGACGCATTTATCTTTCAACGGATTTTCTAATAGATATTGTACGCTTATCGTAGCTTGACTAATTACGTGTTTGTACTAATTTGTATATTGATGTTGCAGAAGTAATCTCTAGAATCTAGGTTATAGGGTATTTGTTGACCTATAAATTCTGTAAAAACACTGGTGAGACTCCTACAGAGTAATATTATATTATCTATTTCTCAAATAACTACAGAAGAGCATTGTTATGGGTATTATAATTTAAATTATACCAACATACGAAAATATTTTTATGTTTCTAGATAAATTGAAAAGTTAATTTATAAACAAATTTTAAATTAAGTTTTTTTGTCGAATAGTTTTTTATATAAAATGTATAATCATTACATAGTATAAAACGAAGTCGCTTTCTTCTGTCCGTCTCTCTGTATGCTGAAACCTTCCAAACGACGCAACCGATTATCATGCGTTTTTTTTTATCAGATAAAAGGCCAAGAGGAAGGTTTAAGTGTAAAGTATCTAATACTATATAAACTGTCACCAAAAAACTTTAAAAGCGTGATTCAGCCGTCATACATAGATACACGCTTACCTAACTAAAACTTACCCAAGCATACGTGCAACTATTTCTATTCCAACAATATTAGTTCAGCCTACCAACAACCCCCGCCACCCTCAGTTGGAAGCAATCCAAAACCCGCCATATTTTTGTCCACGGTGTTCGTGAAATATTTCCTCTGTCAGGCCGATAAGGAAATGTGTTGAGCTTATTTCATCTTCATTAAGCATTTTGGATTCGATAAATGATGCTAATAAAGATTTTTATTTGACATTTACGTTAAGAATGAAACTGTTTGTGATAAATTTTGATCAAAATTTATATCGCAGGTTCTTTAGTTATTTTTATTGGCTTAAAATAAGTACATATGAAATATACCCATAATATTTTTATTTTAGACTTGTATATTACTTAGCGATACAATTAATTGTTGCATATTTTCTTACAAATAAACATCCTAGGCTTTCTGTTTGTGCTAAAATAAATCAACAGCTTAACTTCGTTTATTACTTATTTAACTTAGTTCTGAATTGCCTAAATTTCGAAGTCTGTAAAGCCTTTTAAGAAACTAATCTCTAAATAGGCTTTGCTTTGATACTTAGCTGTAACCAAGTACTATTAAAAGGCTTTAAAAAAAATAAGGTTTTATGGATTATGTTCTAAGTATAAAATCTAAATAAAGGTTATATAGAGAAATAAAGTTTAGATATATTAAGGCTGACATAAATTACTAGCAGTTTCTTGCAGTCAATTCTACTTTTTAACCGACTTCAAAAAAGGAGGAGGTTCTCAATTCGTCTGTATGTATAATATTTTTTTTTCTTTCGATATTTTTGGGATACTGAATGTTCACACTTTCGCATAATAAGGCTTTGGTTAACATATAATATTCAAAATAAGATTCATAATTTTGCAAGTAAAAAATAATAATTTTTTACTTGCAAAATTATGAATCTCAGGAAATGATTATTATATATACCAATACCTTTGTAACTTATCTAAATCATTTAAGTGCTTAAAGTAAGACCGTTTTTATGTGTGTGTTTGGTAAAAACAAAACTATAAATTTCTTACTTGTCTTATAAGAATGGAGAATGATATTCCAATTAAATGTTTTAAAAATGTTATAGATGACGTGTTTAGACAACCAAAAATTTAATACGAATGATGCATTACACTTTGTGATATTATAATGGTTATTTCTATACTTATTTGCCGTAACTATTCATAAATTTACTACAAGCAATAATTTCTTCAACTGAATTTATTATAAGTACTATTTTAGTACTTGAAAACCTAGTAATTATTATCGCATTGTCGAACCCATATTACTGAGAAATCCAGCGTAAACCGAGATATATATAATATATAAGTCGTCTGTACTGTGACCTTGTCTAAGGTTACCTTGAAATTGATATATAATTAGTAGCCTAAGCCAGTAATCTACTTTGTCTATTCTTGATTACATTGACGACTTATGAGTGGTACAGTGGTATCATAACTGCCTCCTACGCCAAGGGTTGTGGGTTCGATCCTTAAAATGGAAAATATATTTATTTAATTATTTTAATTCTTTGCCAGTTGTTACATTCACAGTTTATCTCACTGGCTCAATATTAACAAAGAAGGAGAAATGTAGTAGACGGGCTTATTAATAAAAAAAATATTTCTTCCCTTTTTAATAAAAAAAATTAGGAATTATTTTCCTCTGGAGACGCAGTGGGCTGTTTACATACAGTATGTAATTACAAAAAGTATACCTATATTTAATTTATCCGATAGATATCTATTTGCCACGACTCAAGCTCTGCTTAGCGTTTGACTAGATGGCGCTGTGTCAAATGAAGCGTCCTCAAGTATTATACGTGATAATTAACAAAAGTAATTCAAGTAGCTTCGTCTACATTAAAGTAACGACATTTTCAACTCGAAAATTTAGCGACAAAAGACCGTGGGGGTTGTGAAAAAATGACTGAGTCTTTTGAATAATCGCGGCCATTCCGTTTGACGCTGCTTCTCATAATACTCCCGTAATTGCTCAGCTATAATAGGATAAAAATTTACAGTTATAAATGCGTCCAGTCTTTTATGCCTCGCGAAGGCTTTTGATGAATAATCTATATAATTTTAATATGAATGATAAGTTAAACAGGTCTATTAAAATTTGAATGTTGAGTTAATTTACGCTGAGAGTGTATTTTGTGAATTATATTCGGTTTAATAAAGTGGATTGTTTTTTTTTTATATATTTATTTGGTCAAGTATGCAACGACGTTAGTTAAACAAGCATATAACATAAAAGCGAAACTTGTCTCGGAGTTTGTTATGTAAATTAAGTTACAAAATCAAACATTAAGAATTATAAAGAGTAAAGTCTAGTTACTAAGAATATTAAAATAGCTTTAGATACATAATGAAGCCACTATTTAGCATAAGCTTACATAGTTTGAATTTACATATACTATTAGTTTAATACTCCCGGTTAGCCAGAAGACCAGTTTTTTTGAAAAAATAGACGTGTGAATAGTGAGTTGGATCACACCCACATTTTGAAGCAAGTTCTAGACGGGACTACCCCAGAAAAACGTAAAGGTGGACGTCTTTAACAGAAAAGGCGCTGGACTATCATCGACAAGCGAAGACTATCGGTAAGACCTGGAGCAAAGTCAAACAAGAATTCGACGACAGTGGTGCTTACTACGCATTCTGGATGCTTTTGCTCCATCCAGGGGTCATAGGACCTTAAGTAAAAACGAGTCACTTAAAAGAAAACAATAAAACTTTTCATCGTGCACAGGTAAGACTTCAAACAAGCCTAGTTGTATTGTCATTGTAACCTGAATAAACCCGGATAACCCTTTGCATCCCGTAACAGGTCAAGTATTTCAAGGACCAATCGACGTTTGAAAGCCTTTGTATGCACCTGTTTGTTATCATAAGTATCGCCTGAGACAGCTTAATTAGGAGACGACACAAAAGACACAATTCAGGTGAAGAATAGTATTATCATAGCAGTATTATGCGGTTTGCTTGCAAAAAAAGCTTTTTTATTGGTCAATGTATACTTCCAGGCATTTTTTAAATTGTGTAAAGTAGCCTATCATAATATGGGTATTATATGGCTAGCATACTAGCCACGCCCCGCCATTTTACCCACATTTATGCATATATAAAACAAACCTTCCTCTTACATAACTTTATTTAAAGTACGTACGTCGGTTGCGCATTTTTAAAGACTTAACCATAGACAGGGATGGTGAGATGAAAGCGACTATGTTTTATACTATAAAAATATGAAAAATGTTTTCCATTTTGTCCCTTATAATAATAATGCACTTAAAATACTAAACTTTCAACCCGTTTTTCTGCAAAAAGTAATTAATAGCTACAATCTTTCTTAATTTCAATATCAATATATTACAATACATAAAAATAGGTTCAAATCCCATTTATAATAGTGATGTTATTAGCAGCTATAGTTATAAGATCGTATTACATAATCAATGTATAAAGGTACATATATAAAACCCAACTCTACGGTAACTAGCATTTACGTTAATCCCAAACATACCACTTAAAGCTCATAAGCCAGCATAATAACAGCAATATTCGAAAGAAACAATTTATTATGATTTAGTGGGTGCGCCAGAATTGGTCCCCAAACAGCGACTTGTAACGAAACTAGACCAAATTTCGTGCTATTAATATGAATTACACGATATTAAGAGAACCTTTGGGATGGCGTTTACTAAACAGTGCCATGTTTAAGTTTTAGTTTACGTTTTAGAAGAAATATTATTAAGGTGTGCTTGGGTCTTAAGAACTGTTAACAATTAAATAAAATGACGTTAGAACGCTTGCTACAACGCTTTTTTAATGTAATATATTGCAACTAAACTAGTTTATATAATATGTTATTCAAGAGTCGTATTAGAGTAGAAGACTGAATAGGTAATGTTTAAAGTACCTTTGATAAACCATTAAAAGGCCGGCACACTCGTGACAACGTGAGTGCTCATGGACGGCGCTGATGATTTAATATCAGGTGACGCGATTGCTCGTTTGCCCCCTATTATATAAAAAAAACACCATGAGGATGTTGATGTCTTTATGTATATCACGAATACGTTGCTGGTCTTTAAAAGTGCTCCTAATGATCGAAATGAGCTTAAACTCAAATGAGATACTATTACTTGATGCTGGCTTTCAGTGGGAAACTGGTAGCAAGGCAAGCTAAGCCAAATTTAGCTAAGCGACTACTAGATGTTATTTCATACCGGTTCTAACCAAATACGGCCCCAACTTAGCAGTCTTTCACACTCAAGAGATCGTAAATTCATAGAATATCATGTATTGGCGTTAACCAATCTTCGCGAAGGTTTAGTACCATTCCCAGTGGATTTGAACTTCGACATTTGACCAATACTTTTGATATGAAAATATATTCGCATGTAACTTTTAGGTCGATCCTCAGAGGGATTCGGTCTTGAAATAAAAGAGTCGGTAATGGATTTAGTTTTGAACATACATTTAGTTACTAAAAGCCTAATTTGTGTCTTTATTCGAGTTTTATTAAACGTTACGACAAGTTAAATAAGAAAATAATAAGTTTATTAAATTGGTTTTATTTGGTTGTATACTAGGTTAAAAACCAGGTATTACAGGTGAAGAATTAACTACAAACAATAACCTTCAATTTCATTTATACTATAAAAATAGTCTTTTGTAAGAAAGTACAGTAAGCTACGAAAATCAATTAGCACATCCAATATTTCGAAACATCACAATTCACAACATTGATAAATGTCTTAGTGTAACTTGCACTGTTCATTTTGTAAACTACTGAAAATGATAATAGTTGTATGATATATATGAGCCGCATGCGATATGAAATGTTTTCAATAACTTCTTTATTTTACTATGTTTACTTTTTTAGTTCATAAACTAGTTAACTTTACAATTTTTGATATAAAAATGAAACTAAAAACAAACGTATACTAAAAAAACGCCCTCTCTTAGCTAAGTGGAGTGAATAACTCGTAAAGTAACGATCCAACCTGCGGCGATGTTAAAATTGCTGCGTATCAAATTAAATTTTCAACTTCTTGTTTAAATAAGAACATTTTACACACACATTGTCTTTACTTACTTACATTGAAATTTAAGCTACATTTTTTTTCATAAATACTGAGCAAGAAAATAATAATATCACTAATCACTAGTTAATGATTGTAACGATTTTTATGTTTGCCTCCACTACGAGAAACCTATTGTTACTATATGTATATATTAAATACTATGTCTATACATTTAACAAAACATTAATAAATACAAATATTACTTAAACAGTAACCCCTAATCTATCATGTCACGTATAGGTCAATGTATTTTGAGTAAAATAGATTTATATATTAATAAAACTTACACGTAATAACCTGTAACCTATTGTAAATCTGAACGAATGGTGTCGGTGCCGTATATGTGTCATGATTGGACGAAACAGGCTCCTGAAAAACAGTATTTACTATCTTAGGAGCCTGGGTATAACATTTTGTAAATCACCTTATTATGGAAATAAATAAATTATTATTGAGGTTGTTTATTTTTCTAATCCCACTACGGCAGAACTCATGTAATTGTAACTAGATAATGGATACATTCCGTGTACATGTTTTTTTTCGTTGGTAA
This sequence comes from Eurema hecabe, assembly GCA_026213755.1. Lineage (NCBI taxonomy): Eukaryota > Metazoa > Arthropoda > Insecta > Lepidoptera > Pieridae > Terias > Terias hecabe. The sequence continues at coordinate 7,394,299 of JADANM010005989.1, forward strand.
TAATAGAACATACGAGAACAGCAACACCCAGACCCCATACAGATACAAATTAATGTTTCTAGTGAGGGTACCGAACCCTTTAGACGCAGAAGGCAATTTTGTTAGTACACTAAGTGGTCATAGTACAATAATCCTAATAAAAGCATATGTAGATCACTTCTATAGGTACATGTTAATAAGGATTTAAACTGTCTGCAGACTAAGAAATCTGTATAGACCAAATCGTGTAAGATGCAGCAAAAGATATGTAGATATCTTCACTAGAAGTTGGTCAATACCAACTCGTAATCATAATTGCCTTAAAGTTTATTCCATTTCACGAACAAAGCGAACACAATTAAACTCGTTCAATAGATATTGAAATTAGATTAGGGTCCTTGAATGTCCTTGAGTTCTAGTCAGGCCTTATTGTTTAGGCCTCTTGATGGGTTCCCAGAGGACATATACTAAACTGGTCTCATTAACAGATAACGGTTTGGATAGCTGTTTATATATATACTAGCTGTTGCCCGCGACTCCGTCCGCGTTTACTTTCATAAAAAAATTATTCCCCTGGAGACTGGATAAAAAGTATCCTATGTCCTTCTCCTGGCTCTAAACTACCTCTCTGCCAATTTTCAGCTAAATCGGTTCAGCCGTTCTTGAGTTATAAGTGAAGTAACTAACACGACTTTCTTTTATATATATATAATAGATAGATATAACAACTTGTTATAGCATTCTGAATAACGGATATTAAAATATCTAGTATAAATTTGATAAAGGCGTTCTCTTTAAAATATCTGTTCATGTAGCAGCTTCAGCTAATGGTAAGCTACTTAAAGCCAGAAATATTGAGTGTTATTTAAAAAGAGAAGAAGATACAAATGTAATAAAAGGCCAAAGTATATTAATACGGTAAAAGGTGCTAAGACAAATAGAAGCACACTAAAAGTCTGAAGTGTTAAGGCACTACATATTTCTTAGTCTGCAGACAGTTTGAATCACTATAAATATGAATAAAAGTGATCTCACTACCCTTTGAAATGCCTTTCCAAATAAACTTGACTTATACTGTCCACATATTAAAGTTTTGTGTTTCTACTGTGCATACGATTTACTTTATAAGTCGAGGATAAAAGCTTAAAAACATCAACTACATACATAAAGAATCTCATACCGTATGAAAATAAATAAAGCAATTCAACCCTTAGCCGTTTACTTTAAACAGATCGAGACTAACAAAATCATCTCAAGGTCTACACATAAAAGGGAATTCATTAAGCCAATTGTACATAACAAACGTATCTTTCTAATTCAAAGATTAAAGGAGCCAATAGAGAATATTTTGAAAGGAGGTTTAAAAGCGAATTTAGGTTGAATGTGAACCTATTCATGTAACTAGGGCGTCCTTACATCGCGGCTGTTTACTCCGAAATGAGTTGACATACTGTGCTTTTATATCCTGAATGGATTTTGGTGAACACTTATCTATATTAATATTATGTAGGCTAGATTTTGATAGTTTGTGGGCAGTCTCTCGATCCATTGAAACGATATTAGAAGTATTGTCCAATAGAAAACCGTATTATTTAGCAACCATTATTTTATTTTGATATAAAAGAAGCCATTAATTTTACACGTTCATCATAACGTTGACGAAAACCTTGACCGCATCCTGACGCAATTAAGCCATATGAAATGAAATGAAATGTTTTTATTTTCTGAGTAAATTTTGAACAGATACCTTCATAAAATCTACATGGTGCCTACCACCGGTTCGGGAACTAATCCGGCGAGAAGAACAGGTCCCACACTTTTTACCAAAAATGGGGGAAAAAATCTTTTAAATGCACTAAGCTATGATCATGGGAACTAAACTACTGTTTCGTTTTTCGAGAGTAGATAATTATAAATAGACATTTTCAGGACATTTATACACAGCGCCATCTAGTTCCAAGCTAAGCAGAAAGCTTGTGTTATGGCAACTAGATAATGGAATAAATTACATATACATACTATTTCTTTTGTAAATACATACATACAATATATACTAACACCCAGACCCCAGAAAAATACAAATGTAAATTACAAATATATTTTTCCGGTGTGGGAATCGAATCCACGACCCTTAGTGCAGAAAGCAGTTGTGCTACCACTGCGCCAAGCGATCGTCTTGACTAGTATTATTCATATGTGAATGTAGCAGCGCATGCAATAACGAGCAGGCCAAACCGTCGCTCAATAAATAATGAACGCTTTAATCTTGCAACATGCTTCGTGTCTCAGCGCTGCGCTCGCAAATATTCTTGATGAAACAAACCTGCTTTACTCAACGTTTAATGGGAACCAGCAGCAATAGTTTCTCAGAACTCAGCTGCGTTAATCATTCCTCAAAACGTTAGACCGTTTATTTGAACGATCAGTTTCGCGGGGTTTCTATGAAAACTCCGGTTCGCAAAGTCAATATCTATCATCTACATTAAAGAGCTGTGTTTAATTAGTTTATAGTAGCTTTATACGCGAGACTATTAACGTTTTACAGAGCTATTATTTAGCTTTCCTTTCTAGTTCAGACTAGCACGTAAAATGTGACAAAGATTGATTCGACCATTCACTTGGCAGTTCAATAATAACCTCCTATTCATATATTTTCCTTTAACACGTCTTGATGTTATATTTAGTCTTTATTTAGTTTTTAGATTGAGATAAGTTCATTGTATATTTTCGCTATGCTGAAGAACTAGGGTTATCGAAAAACGCAGTAACTCTCCTATAAAATTTAACTAATAAACCTCCTCGCTGAACGTATACACCTAAACATAATATAATTTCCGCTTGGTGTTCTATTGTTTTATGTTCGTTGAATACAGCTAAAACATTCATTCTCCATACATACAGTTCACGTTAATTTTTACCTCGTAGCACGTCTCCACCGAGCTATAAGCCTTCAAATTTTCTCCTTGAAATGCCGTTACGTTCTTCAAGGAGAGGCAATTTCCCTAAGCTAAATTTCATGAGCAATATACTTCACATAACATTGTTTCAAACGGCTGAACGTTTTCACCAATTCCCGCCTTATTGAGTTATTGATTGTTTAATGGTATGCGAGAATAGACCTACATACAGTTGAATTGGGAAGTAATCGGGAACTCGGGTACTTTAAATTTGGTGTGTTGAAATTGTTGAATAAGTAAATTACGTGTAGGAAGATTTTTGTAAAATATTACTTATTGATATACTATGAACTTTGCTTCTTCTATTTAGAACAGGACGTTTCAGAAGGTCGTGTCGTTTTGTTAACTGCGCTCATATTCCCATATTTCTACTGTATCCTATCCTATCTTTTTAGGCTTTCTTTTCCCTACCTTTCTGGTCGTAAATCCGAAAGCGTTGTTAGCCTTGTTTTAAGTCTTTGGACTGAGTGGAACGTTTGCTAAATGTTAAAATACAGAATTTATAATGTTAAAAAATACTACCAAAGCATAGGTCCTGCTTAGCGATTTAGTAAAATCATTATAACTCTAACGTGCCTATTTTATATTTAGATACTTTTAAAGAACGTGTATTTCTCAATAAAAAATCAACTGTTTCCAATATTCATTCAACGATATAATATGGGCCATATAAATCTAATTCCATGCTTCGTATATACAATGCGTATATAATGATATCAAATATGAAATGCTAACATTTGTATGTATGCCTCTCTGGCGGCCGGCCAACACAACATTACGTAGTGACGGTTAAACAAAATTAGCTGAGCCTGCAGTTTTAATCCCTACAGAGCTTAGAGTGTATACTTTTATGGACTTCGTAAAATTATTATATGTGGAATATTTGTGAAAGAAGATTCTTATGCCTCATGTTACCATCTTCGCTTATAAACACCTTCTAATATAAGTTCTGATAACTTAAAGGAGATAAAAAATACTCATAATTATTATGAGACTATTTGAGTAAATCTTTCTGTCTCTTTTTAATCGTTGTATAATTTTCATGAAGTAAAAGAGGCAAATATATTGTATGTAGTCCGTAAAATTTGATGAAGTTACTAAACGGATTTAACTTACCTAAGTTACTATGTGACGTCATTTGATTGATTTTCTTAACAAAGTAAATAATATGAGTCCATATAGTTATAGCAAGGAGTTATTTGAATTTATTTCAATAAATGCTTTTACTTTATAGTTTAATAAAACACGTTTATTTAGTATAAACCTCAGTGACAACTGTCTTTATTTGTCAAATATACAAAGAACATAATGACCATACAACCAATCAATATCCCTTATACCACTACGAGATGGCACCATAAGTGTGTTTCATTTGATGTTTTATAATTTCAACATAGTTAAATTCAAAAATCAGGTCGTATATCTAGAGCTCAGGCAATGAAAATTTGTCCGTTGACGTCAGAACAAAGACACTAAACGGATATGACGAAGCTATCGTTTGAATAAATAATGTAATTGGAATAACAATTCTGTAACGCTTCACTCCATTAAGGGGCACGTCAAAGAGCTTTTAAGGAAGCCTTGCATATAATACTAAAAGACGATGAGTTTTTAAAAACTTAAGAGCCGGTAACAGACTCGCGATCTAACGAGTAACTTAGCCTTTCTATTAACTTTATTCTTGTGAAATAGATACGTTTTCACAACTCGATTTTTACTCGCCATTTATAACCAATATTCATAATAACATAGACGTGCATTACAATGATAAAGATATAATTTTTTCCAGTATTAAAACTTATTATGCTGTTTAATAGTCAAACATGTTTAAGACATAAGTGTACTCAGACTTTATTTAAAGTAACATATCCCTACTATACCATACATATGAATAGGTATAAAAATGATATCTTAAAGTATCTGAATAAACACCTGCCTAACAATTTAATTTATTCAAACCTGACTGCAACAAAATGTAGTTCACAATTTTCATTTTAATGTTTGTCGTAAAACATTTCCAGCCAAGATAACTCAAAACGATACTCAAACAATTAGAAACAGCGTTGTACGTGTCATAACACGTTAATGAAAAATGCGAGCTAACGCTAAGTCTGTAATAAACGCTCTTCAACATCTTGAAAGCCATTTACACTCTTTTGTTGAAGAAAACTGGCATTTACTTCGAAATGTGCTGCAATTCGACTTTTTAATTGTACTGCATTGGGGGAGTTAATGACGATTTAAAAATGCTAGCGCACAATATTGCGGCTCTAGACGGTAATTCTTTTTGAGATGGAACGTTATTTTTGGCAGTGGGTTTAGTTAAGCGATATATATTTTATGTTTGCCTAGTACATTTTTAAGCTTGTGGGAGATTTCATGGTATTTAAGCTTACTTTTGTGGTTGGATGGATGGTGAAACAGTAATGATTAGGTTGAATAGGCTTGAATGCTAGATACCTACCACCTTTTAGAAAAAGGGGTAGACAGGGGGAAAGGGTTACGCAAATGTTAAACTAATCTGCTATAATGGATAACGATAGTACCTATTAGATACTTATATAACTATTTATAAAACAATTTATAAAAATTCCATTAAAGTAAAGCTTTCAAGGGAATTACAATCTCATTCTCATACGTCTTTTTTGGAAATCTTTATTACAATTCCCGTAACTAAACCGCAACGGTATATTATAATCATCCACGTTACATAACAAAATAACCGATTTAACGTTAACTTAAAATCAAGGTAACGTTTATCAGGTACGTATTATGGACACAGATTGACTAGTTATTTTCCGCTTCATGCAAATTTCATCAAATTGCCTACGTAATATCTTTCTGCATGACGCGGAGCAATAACACGCCTGATGGCTAATGAAATAGCTATGCTAAATTTAGCTGAAAATTTTATATGAAATCCGATGTTAGGTTGTCAGGGAGTTGAAACGCTTTTTCGGAAATCACATGGAATGCTTTCATTTGCTTATAAACTTGCTTTAAAAACTTGTAGTTTTCGAGCCGGTAGTCATAAATATATCGATATATCTTTACTTGAACATTGGTCACCAATGTTTTGTCAAGAAAAAAAAATTATTTAAAATACCAAGCTAGGAAACACGCTGAGAGGCAAGATTGTTTTTATTTGTTTAATTGTAGAGTCTTGTGCTTTGTTTTAATATACATGCTCCGGAATAAATGTTTATTTCTTACTATCTTTCAAAGTAACTTAATTACCTATAATGAATTCACATCGCTAGCATTTAAAATACTAATGAGCAATACTTTTTTGAAATGAAATAGACTGAAATTAGATTCTTACACAATAGTTAAACGTCGTAACAAAAGTAAAGTCATGATCCAAACGATAGTGCCAATTAGTGGCGTTCAGGCTCGATTTCGCTGACATCCATTAGGAGTCGAAAAAGGGCTGTTTCTAAGCAGGGCACCTATTTTATGGCTGGCTGGAACTAGAAGACGCTGACTCAACGAAAACTGTGGGAATCGATTGCCCTGCGTCAGTGCGCGATGTGAAGCGAAATGGATGCATTTAGACTCACTGATTCTGGTCTTTCGGTTACGTATAGGAGTATTTATTTACTGGCTGTGCCAGCGACTTCGCCCGCGTAGAAAAGTGACTTTGGGCAGCATTTTTGAAAATACCTAACCCGCGCCAACAAACGTTCGGCAAGATCAACGTGATTCTTAAATTGCCATAACTTTTTTATTTATCAACCGATTGATTGAATTAAACGCTAAATGTTAAGTGAAGCTTACCACAATATATAATTGAAAACCACATATAGTTAGGATAAGCCATTTCTGAGATTAGCGTGCACAAACAGACAAACAGACAAAAATTCCAAAAATAGTTGTTTTGGGTTCTATTGCGTTAATAAAGGTCTATAATATTTTTCCTCATATATCTTCCATGTACAGACAGCGACTCGTTACTTTTTTTATTATATGTATAGATAAAGTAACTTGTGAAGGTACTGGCGTAGGTAGTGGAGTGCCGTAATTCGCTAGTCATAGTATGTTTTAATCAAGAAACTTGGCTATGTCGCAACACGTTCAATATAAACACGTTGAGTTTAGTATATTATATTTTTTTGAAGTAAATATAAATTAAATATTCGTAAAAAATAATAATAAACGCGCCTTAGAATTGAATTATTACAAGAAAGTAATTAATGTTTTAAAAATGTTATAACCTACACTTAAAGATAACTCACACATTGTTATTTTTATATAGAACTATACTGGAATGAAATGTAATGTTTTATTTCTGAGTAAATTTGAAACAAATATCTTCAAAAAGTCTACATGGTGCATACCACCGGTTCGGGAACTAACCCGGCGAGACTATTTAGAGACTATAAGACTACTAACTATATTTTAAAAAAAGACATCAACACATTGGTTCTCAAACAGCGATTTAATAAAATGGTAAAAACGTCAGATTTTTCCGTAATATTTGTGTGATAGTAAAAGATAATCGAATTCATGCCCAAGTGGAATTTATAAAACATAATGTCGATGAGGCGAAATTTCGCGGCGTACTCTGAATTCTTCATGTTGACTCAAGCGATGTCCGCGCCCAGTCTATTCTACCCCAAGTGTTGTTTCAACGAAATTCAAAGAGAGAATTGAAGTTCTAAAGCTTTGCAAGATATTACCTTTTTATATTCCGTCTTATCGCGAGCCTCACAAAGGCACGAGTACTTCAACGAATTAATTCTTTAGACACTCGATGGAATTATGCGAGTGATTATTTTTTCGACCTACAAACGGCAATGGAAAAGATAAAAGTGAAATTTTAATATTACATTTTTTAATTATGAAAAGCTGAAATAAATGAAAAAGTAACATCGCGACGGCAGATCGGATAAATTAATGGAATCCATATAATTGCAAAAAATAAAATAGTTCGAACGTTTGACATTGAAACTAGTTTCAGAAGCTTATCGCGATCTACCATTATATTACCTACATGTAACGTGTCGAATAATATTAACGCGGTATGTTCCTACACAAATTCGGCGCTAAAATTCGAGCCTTTAAGAACCACCGAATAATATTTTACAGAGCTCGCCCTTATTAGTCACGAAACGTGAATAAGTTTACTAGTACCAGTAATACATTAGCTAACGCGTCAGTATTTTCCGTCTTAAACAAACTTATTTATTCATCAAGATTCTATCTCAGTTATGTCACGGGGTATGTTACGATAATGTAACTATTACACGCTAAGCGGCCTTATCTAAGCACTAAATACTAAATGTTCTTGAATGTTTTGCGACAACTCATCTGGCCTTAAGTGTCGTGGTGTATTTTATATAAATTTTGAGACAGTTTACATTCTTGTACGAAATCTCGTATGGTTACAAATATTTCTTAATATAAATAAAAAGTTTTGTTTTTAACAATATAAGAGTTTACATTTTTTACTTGGTTTGAATATATATAAAAAAATATCATGACGAAATAAATAAAAAATGTGGTTATAAGACACCTTAGGAGGAGGTTCAATAAAATATGATACAATAAAAATACCACTCAAACAGTACTGTATACCATAAAAATGATGGCACAGTTTGAATATTTCAGGGTAAATATTCACTTACCTACTGAGGTACAGCATATAAGAAATTGTACAAGAATTTTTATAAAGATGTTCACAAAAACCAGTCTTGGCCTCGTTTTGAAATTAAAAAGTTAACGAAGTGCCCGCTATATGTTCCAAGAAATTGTATAACCCGGGCAAAAATATACGTAGCTTAATTTCACCCTACTTATAATGCCACTGGTGACTTTTGAGCGTTAAATTTTGTACAATTTTAACGGAAAATGTTTAATGACCACGTTTACTTTGGCTAATGAAATTGAGCATGCGTTTTTGCTGTTTTTATTTGATGTGTTTCCTTTGATGTTTTGGTTATATTTGCGACAAAATTGTTGACTAGTTTTTGGGTTTATACACGAGTATTTCGGTACACGGGTAGATTAATTACGACAAAATTGGTATATTTTGCCAATATTTACTTTAGGTGTTTTGATTTGAAAAATGTGTATTGAATCGTAGTCGTCCGAAACATATGTATGTCTGTTAAAACTGATCATTTATTTGATCGCTTATTAAACTTGTTTATTCAAAGGATTTGTATTAGGTATAATAATATAAAATTACAGCAATTAAAAAATCACTTACAAAAAATAACTTTATACAATTATAAGCAATAAAAACAACAATATACTATAACAAAATAATAATAATACCCAATGTACGAAAATCTTAAAACACACGTCAATTTCCATCAATTTTATACCATGTTTACCTAGCCAAGGTACCAGGGCAACAGAAGAACGTAGAAAGCTGTAAATAAAGTTTTATTTGATATCGCTGGAACAAGTATTGTAAAGTAATGGCACCCGGGGGTCGTGTGAGGCAAGGAGCACATTTTGTACGTGTCAGGTGCTACTTTGTATGGTATTGTAGTGAATCGTATTGGGAAAAGAAACATTGCCATTTCTATATTTTAAAGTGTCGGTTTTGAAAGGTATCGTTTGGAGTGTTTGTTATACATTTATATATAAACTAACTTCAGTTGGTTTCGTTACTTTGTATGGACACTAAAATGTTGATTTCATAAAATCAATCTCGGGTCTAGCTCAAAATTTATAAACCTAGTCATTACGATTATTTTGTATTTTTTTTAAGGTTAATATTTTATTTGCAGAAATACTTTTAAAAGTGAAACCCTCATTAAATATTCCTCACTACCCTTCTTAATTTCGTACCAACAACGATAAAATATAACAAAAAGAACGTACAAACCCAAACACTCACACACTCGCAATTTTATCTTTACAAAATGAGAGATATAAAAGACCTTATACTCGACACTCGAATGACAAATTGCATAAAAAATATATTACATACAATGACAGCTGCCTACATATATTTCACTCGAGAGGAAAAACTGCGTTCGCTAAAATTTTGTTCACATATATCTTGCGTACAACTACAATACCTGTCGCTGTTCATCAAGGCTTTATTCACCAAGGATTTGGTGGCTTCGTTCGTTTATGACTCTCTCAGACTCCAGTGATAAATGGCTGAACTGATCTCGCCCGTATAATAAAACCCGAATCCTTATTAATAAAGCATAAAGTCGATGTTTACACGAAAATAAAATATTCGTTTTAATTTGCAGCTTTATTGCGCAGTTTTGGGTATGTCTTTTGGGGTTTTTTAAGGTTCTAATCTTCAAAGCTATAAAGTCGCCAAGTATGTCTCTGAGTCGGTGATGTTAACAGTTTTTTTTTTTATAAAATTCAACTGTTGCCACAAAATCGAATGTCGGTGTGATGAGAAAATTATCACTTTGGGTTCGTTCTTTTTATTTATAATATTAATATATTATTATATAAAATTCATTACTTACACTACAATATTAGTACGCCGTTTTAACCAAAATAAAAGATGTATTTTCGAATTGACTATACGACCTTAGGTATGTATACCTAATTACTAGGTGCAACTATTTCATTTAAAACATCGATTCTATATTTAGTATAATTCAATATTATGTGTTATCGCTTTTCTTATAAAATGTACAATCATATGTACCAAATTTAAAATAACAGAATAATAGCGTCTTAGGGATGTAACATAAAAAATAATCACCACATTGAAATAAATATTCTAAATATTTATTCCTAATATAAAAATTGCGATGAGTTGATACTATTTCACCTAACCATCGATTGTACAAAAGAACGCAATTGCATTACAAATTCAGTACGGTCGAAACGAACACTGACGCGAGAATTAAATTCGTTTGAAATATCAGCGCAGTGTCGAGTGCAGGCGAATCAGAAGTTTATTCATTTGTTGTGCTCTTGACACTCGGGCGGGAGATGCATTAGTACCACATTTTGTATGTTTATCTTGACTTTAAAGTAGTACTGGAAGATTGTGAAGCTTTTTTTGTGTACGATTTAAACCGATCATCAATATTATTTCACAAATTGGAACAGGTAATAATGGTGTTTGTATTTGCTTGATTTTTATCGATTGTTATTTTAACTAATATTATGATTATAGCTTCGGCTCTACCAACTATATAAAAAGATATGTACAAAGGCAATATTATGAAGGCTGGTATTGTTGAGCTAGCAACGGTATACCGTTTGGTTGAAAAATGCCGGCATAATGTTTTACATTTATTTTTCACAGGCCAGTGCACGACTTTTCATGGGCGGAAGAACAGTTTACGGGTTTGTAAGTTTTTAATGTGCTATAAGGTTATCTCTTGATCGATTGAACTATAATTCTAGATAACCAGATACTTTGGATTAATAAAATATTACGATCTGATCGCGTGAAGTCTACGGACTCAGCTGCTTTATCAATTCAGTATCGAAAACAGATATTCTGTACAAATTTAAAATCTTAAAGAAAACTTAATATCACTGTGTTGCGTCACAGTTGTTTGCTCGTGTTAGCTCGTTTCAAGTGAGTGCCCGATGCTCAAAGCTCGCCGTTACAAGCTGGCATTTAAACCCGCATCAGACGCCGACTACAATCACCTGTGGCCTAAGAAATTTCAAGAATATTTAGTTGGAAATCGTGACATTATTTTTATCTTGTAATTTTAACCAGATTAAACTTTTAATATTAAGACCTTTTTATTATAGATTGTACTAACTAAATTATCATATGAAGACTAATTTATTGCCTTGCGTTCGAATATAAATAATACATAATTAATATATTTCTTTTTTGGAACTAGTAGAATTACTAACTAGAAATGCGGAAGAAATTTAAAGTATACCAAGTCACTTAAAAAGTTCAAGCGCTTTCAAATCGATTACTTAAAATACAAAACAAATTATATAGAACATGATTCAATACCTTTAACCAAAACAAATATATTTCACTGTTTACTAAATATACTGTAACGAATCTAAATAAATCTAAACTAGGTCGCTTTTAGTATAAATTGACATGATTGAAAATCAAATTAGTGTTTGAAACGTGACTGACTTCGTCAGGCCTTATTGTTTCAATTTGGAAAACATCGTTTCAAATGCCTTACTTCATCGTCCCAGGACAGACTGTTAAGTACCTTCAAAGTGCGCCCTTGGGTTTTAATAAACATGATAAAGTATTAAAAAATAGTAGATATAGTACGTAACATTTCAACGCTTCAGTGAGAATCGTTCTTTGAACGTGTTTGATTTTTTTATTGTGGCCAAATTCTCATACACCCATGGGCCTTAAGTAAAACGACTATAAGCGATGTCGAACGGCGTGCTACCCTCCTCAAACTCTGCTGAGATAACTATACCCAATTAGTTACATAGCCACAAACCTTACCGTCCATTAACTATCTCTTAATACTGTGAGATAGTTTATACTAAGTACTATTCAATAGGGACATATGACTTAAAGATACTCAAATATACATATATATATTGTCAATACAAAAAACATGTAGAGGGGACGTTGGCACCTGTAACACAAAAGTGCCAACATATATTAATATATTTTGTATATAAATCTGTATAATGCTAATTACAACAAAAATCTTACATAACAAGAGCTATGTCTATATATATGTGTAAATATATTAAAAACAGGTAACAAAGCCATAACTTCTTACGGCACAGCTATTCGTTCAACTATTTAATGGTAATTTAGTTTGTATTGTAAGTTGCAATAACGAAAACCTCAAACTGCAATTAGGGTTCCTTGACAAAATCACGCGAACGCGACACGAACGACATAATTCCTGTAATTTTATTGTCCTGCAGTTAGCATTTTGCCATTTTACGACGCTAAATTTTAGAGTAGATGTGTGGTTCTTTGTCAGAACTCAGATAGAATACGCTTGTACCTACAAAAAAATTAGGTACCATTCATTTGATAAATGCTATCTTGATAAATTTTCCAATTTTAAGTCCATACTTTGAACATTTTAGTAAACAAGCTATGAGCACGTATGCGTCTTTACGAGTTTATGCGTGCAAAAATCCTTCAATTTACGTTTATAATAGTTGAGGGAAGTTGATTTTATAAAATCAACAATTTATATAACTAAATAGACCTATTTGTTTTCAAATTACGAGTTGAGGCTTATGAGATCAGTCATAATTTGATGATTGGATATATTGATAAATAATAAAAAGATTTTATTCTTACTTTAGGACTCAAACTATATGTCCAAAACACATCAGACCCCTAGAGTCAGTTCCTAGTGCTAAATCTGCAAAATGATCATATCATTTTCACCCGTTATAATTTAGCTTTACCTTTTTAATATAGATAAATTAATAACGTGTTTCACCGTTACGAAATCAAGTATTTATCCTTAGAAGAATCAATATTTTATAATTACTGTTGTCATGTTAAATAAAGCAGAATATTTCCGTAACATGTACGACTTCTGATTACCTTTTGAGGATCTTCAATTTAAATAAGAATTTTCCATTAAACAAATTCCCATGTAATGCTTGATTATATATAAATTGCGTAATCAAATTATCTTATAGAATCTTCAACTTTTTAAAAAATTCATACGCATGGGCCTCGGCAAGAAATACTATGCGTTAAGACGGACTTTTAACCATCAAACCTAATAGAATTATACCAAAAATAACATATTAAATATAAATCAGAAGGCATTCAAAGTCTTCTATAAATTTTAATCTCTCTTTTAATTACCAGAATTCACAATGCGCGAACAAAAATATCCCTTAAAACTAGCGCGTTCGTACTATTAGAACTAGATCAATATAACGCTAATACTTTCAAGATTTGTACAAAAGATTAAACATTTATACAACCTCGCATACTTTCCCAGTTTTAATTAGTGGAATACGATGCTTCTGTAAATTGTCAATTAGTGCCGTCGGCAACCTACATACAAGACACACTAACATTGTTCCAAGTATGTAGCTGCATTATCCAATCCATGAAGCCGTACGACTAAATCCACGTACCGCAATAATATGCAATGGGATTAAGACTGGAAAATGCTTGTACAATTACGCTTTTTATACAACTCTCGGATAAGGAGCTAAGTAGATATGACGACATGATCTTGATTTTTATATGCTCAGGTATTTTATCAAATACTATACTAATATTATAAATGCGAAAGTAACTCTGTCTGTCTGTCTTTCCATCACGCTAAAACTACTGAACCGATTAGAACGAAATTTGGTACGAAGATAGTGTAAAGCCTGAAGAAGGACAGGCTACTTTTTGTTTGCGGACCACTTGGGATGCTTCCAGGGACCACCAGTGGTCCGCGAACCACCGGTAAAGAACCACTGGTCTAAAGCCTGAGATAAAACATAGGCTTTAAACTTTTTAACTGGAAAAAAGGGTTATTAGCGAGGTAGGGGGGGTCAAAGTTTATATGAGAGTCCACGCGGACGGAGTCGCGGGCAACAGCTAGTTGTAAATAAGTATCATATTATACATTGTAAACAAGTTGAAATCAAATATTGATCTCTTATAGTATAACACTTTTTAATCGTCATGTTTTTACTAAACATTATGTACAATACTACCGGTTTTCAGTTCAGCATTCGATTCGGTAAATACCGATATTTAAAGTATTTTTTTAAAACGGACCACTCAGCAGGAAACTCGCTTGATAGATGCATTTAATAATGGGACATACTAAAAATAATCGCTATCCTATGGGCGATAAACGTACAATTTTCTAAAGGAAAATGTACATACAAGGTCTATCATTTGCTACTTGACGCTATACAATTATGTAAGCAATTAAATTTTCTACCGAGTTAATGTAAGTAGCAGTAGTCAAGTCAACGCCTTTACAAACCTCCAAATAAACTAACAATTTCAACCTTTACAACCAAGTGTAGCCAACAAAACACGAACGCTTAGCTAGTCACACTATATCTACATACAACGAAATCATAAAAAATGTTAATTATTTCATAATGGAAGTTTCATGAGTTTGATTTTAGGAGGTTGCAAGGAAACATTAAATTAATGATCGCAGCCATTATGTTAATAAAATTCGTATCATTTGCTTTTGTGGTGGACGTTTTTTAACCGCTAATGTAATCCACTCCGGATATAAAATTAAGGTATTTTTACGATAATATTACTATCAGTAATACTACTTTCATCTTTAATATATGAAATTAGCAATACATGATTGGTGTTATTTGCGCTCGATTAGTAATATTTTAAATTGATTTTAAAGTAAACAAAATCTGTATTTTGACATTTTTATTTTTATACCTATCACTATTTTAGCAATAGTTTTTCCGTTTCTGACGACCACAACATTTTGCTTACTTCTCAATAATTTTAATAGTCAGCAATGAAAGTAAAATTAAAACAGAACCAACAATTGAAAAAATCTGAATAATAAAATATTTCGCGTTTTATGAGTGTTCCTAATCTAATTATTATCCTTGTGACGTAATTTAATATTGAGATTATTTGCAACTTTGTATGTGTAAATAAAATTGCAACACAGTTCAGTGAAACATTTAATCATTGAACTAATTAAAAGCCCTTGGACAATTAGACAGGTCGTAAAAGTAGTAATAAAAAAGTTTCATGAATAAAAAAAACCCAAACAGCAAATAAATCCCTAAAGCGTTACTTCAATCATACCCACCCCACACACACACATATTTATTTAATTAAAACGACCACTCCAACTAAACCTATCCCAATGCTCTTGATAAAATAATTTAATTTATTCAAAACAACTTCGAATAACCCTAGACTAAAACAAGTGATTGATTATTCCAATAAAATAAATATTGAAAGAGAAAACGGCGGCAGATTGCGATCAGAAAATTGTATTTGTCTTATCTTATTGTGATTTCGTCTTTGTGCCTGTTACGGGCCTCGCTAACATAGCTACTAGATAAATTTATTTCTGATAACATTGAAGATTCAATTTCACGCGAGTTGTGGGTAGCTATCCCGGCTTTTTGTTACTTTTGTCTTACTGCAGAATGATTTGTTTTTGTAAATTAGAAATTAAACTTTTTCATTTATTTATGAATAAACCCTATATATATATAGAGAGCTATTATTGATTTGGTGTTCATAACAGAATAATAAACACTACTACTTGTAATATAAGGAAATAGTAAATTCATTATACTTTGAGACATTGTTGTAACTAGCGACTAGATTGCGCCTATGATTTTAGATATTATTTTAAAAGTAATACGATCGAATTTTAAGTAACCACAAAACATATTTTTATTCCTCAATTTATACTTTGTTCGATAACAGTATAATATCTTAATTATATAGATATCATACATCATATTCAAATAGCTTTGTGACTTCCCATTAAATAAATTTGTCCACTATTAATTTGCACGATTTAATGCGTTTATATTTGTTAGCGTTATTTTTATAAGTATCTATCAATTACATACGTGTTAGTTTACACGCAATATAGTTAAATGAAAAAAAAACGAATCTACATATTTTTCTCTGAAATATAATACAACAAACATTATTTGGTTACACACAGAATCTTATAGAGTCTCAAATCAGCTGACAGATTGCAATGAAAGTCAGTCAAAATAATCCCTCTTCAATTCACATCTGAGTATTGGATGTGTGACACTTTCTTTCGTACCTACAGAGAAAATAAATGAATAAAAAACCAGTATCCAGGTTGCTCTAAGATAAATAATATAGTCGGCCGAACGCAGCCCAGTCTCGAGGCTTGAGTAAAAATATACAAAGTACCCTTTTCAGCTATTTTCAACGAATCAATACAGTCCCGGCCGTAGACGTGAATTATTCACACACACGAGAGTTGATCAATCCGAGAGCCTATTTATACACATTTTATTATAACGGTAAAAGTACCGAGCTTTCTAAGTCATGAATAAGGCCTAAGTGTTAGCAAACGACATGTTCCCAAATCTTTTCAAATGGTTGACGGAAAATCAAACGTGAATACATTTAGCCACTTATATTATGCCTCGTCTTGAACTGATTCTTAGATGACATACACGTACCATTTATGATATTTTTGGCTGTATGGAAGGTTGATAAAAAGGTATGTTCAAAGAAATGTTTTCGATGCAAAATTATTAATATTCTAATGATGTTTAAATGAACACTTCATATTATTATTGATATTTGTTTTGTTAATTTACGAATGGAGTTCAATAATAAAAACCTGTTTTTTTATTTTCGTTCTTGGTTGGCCAACCTAAAACGAAATTTGGACCGCATTAGTTATTCTACTCATTTTCGCTTTATAGATTATATTTTGTTTGCTTATTAATCATTAAAACGGAAAACGGAAACATTTTAATAGGAAGACAGTAAGATAGTAAAAAAAGCCTAAGGATTTAAACAATATATTTTTTTAATGACGGCGCTTGACCACTACTCAACTGATGTTGAAAGAAGTTCTAATCTAAGATAAAAGTGAAAACTATTCAGAATCCTTTCCAAGATTCTGATGTTATATGTATCGGCGATTGTAATATAGCACTAGTTTTTCAATAATAGCACTGTTCCGCATGCGAAATAAAGCTTAACGTTGTATATTTTAATTACATCTTTCTTAATTCAAGAACCTATCGAGAACTCTCAAAAGTAGTAAGTAGTGCTTTCGCTCGATGCGAAAATTTTCCCCTATTTTACTTGAATTAGACATTGATATGTTGCACTAAGCTCTGTAATTTAAAAAAATAACTAGGATAGGAACTCAATAGGAGATAGCAATACGGAAACTGAACGTGGAGGCGATCGCTTCTAA
This sequence comes from Eurema hecabe, assembly GCA_026213755.1. NCBI lineage: Eukaryota > Metazoa > Arthropoda > Insecta > Lepidoptera > Pieridae > Terias > Terias hecabe. The sequence goes on from JADANM010005989.1 coordinate 7,412,039, forward strand.
CGTCTAAACATCAATACAAATCAAAATATATATAAATCAAAGGTGACTGACTGACATAGTGGTCTATCAAGGCACAGCCCAAACCACTGGACGGATCGGGCTGAAATTTGCAATGCAGGTAGATGTTATGGCGTAGGCATCCGTTAAGAAAGGATTTTGATCAATTCTACTCTCAAGGGGATAAAATAGGGAATTACAGTTTGTATGAAAATCCACGCGGGCGGAGTCGCGGGCAACAGCTAGTCTTGTATATGATTAAAAATCCAAGTATCAATAGAGACCATAATGTCCATAATTTTGACAAAACGACCGTCAGACAGAACCACATGTTAACTACCTAACATTAGCAATAAAAGTCACTCGGAACACAAAATTGTTTGCGGGCTGCGGTCGAATGTTTCAAATGGTAATTTGATTTAATCGTTAATGCAACTCTTGTTTGACTTTAAACGTACGTTAAAGG
>JADANM010005989.1:7443473-7465369 GCA_026213755.1 Eurema hecabe
TATCTTTCAAAGCACAAGCGCATATCTTGCTTTACTGAAAGGATGATATAGAAATTAAGAACACGACCGAGACGAGATTTTTCTTGAAAATAAAATCGTTTATTTAAGAACACCGTTAATGAAGACGCCTCAACGAGTCGCGCTTAGCTCGCAACGTGCGGATATAATTAAAGAAATCTCATTTCACTCAGACTATTTTAATTTAAAATAATTAAAACAAATTTCATGGAGGTCCATCCTTAGTTCTATTTAAATTCGAATGCTTGTGAGACTGTATGTGGATTTTTGTTTATTTTTCACATAAAAACTTCTTATTTGATTTGATTGAAAGGATTTTAGATGCTTTTTATTTTTATATATTGCCACGGACATAGATAGAAAAAAACGAGGGCTGCTGCTAGTTTAAGAATAATTAGAACAAAATTCACGTAAGTCCATCCTTACTTACGTTATAAATACGAAAGTGAGAATGTATGGATTTATTTTATTTAAGCAAAAACTTCATATTAAATTTAGCTGAAATTTGACTTGCATATTTACTACATATAAGTCATAAACAAGTGACTTAAAACTTATTCTGTAACTCAAAAAACCCCTGGCAGCGATAACTACATAGACAAACCCGTGTAACGCAACTAGTTTAAAAATAATTAAAACAAATTTAACAGAACTAGCGTTTAAAAATAGGTCCTCGCGTAACAGACATAAGATTCGCTTTAATCCAGCGACTTTTCATTTCGAAATGCCTTTGTTTTTTTCATCGTCGTACTGAAAGTTGTCATCGTAATGATGGGCTTTGTTTTCTGTTGTTCGCGATATATAGGCATTCATTTTAAAAATATCGTATCTTATATATAACATACTCTCATTTGTGCCCGTACATAATTATGATAAGTGTGTCGGGTAAATTCTAGGCGTTTCCATTTCATTTCTGATGTAAGAACGTCTACGTTTTATGTTGGATGTGATTTTAATTATGTTTTAATATCAGTTATGATTCTAGTACTGCTGAATTGAAAATTGATTTAAAAATTAACTAATTATTCTACATGTGTTAGTTTATACGATAATGTATTTTATTTTATGACATCTTTATACCTTTGAAGCTTTACCTACCAGGCGTCGATCGTATTATCACTACATGCATATTCTCATTAAAAACAGAATCTTAGACAATTAGACTACAGGCCCATGTTGAAAAAATTATGGGTCATTTGAAGCACCAGGTGACCTATCTAGAACGATATAAGAGCCTAAAATAATAAGATTCAGCACTATGACGTCACTTGTAAGCTGTCCAGCTTAGTGCAGAATTCGAAAGTAATTCATATTTTTTTCAACTTGGGCCTGTAGATTAAATTCAGTATTAAAGAAATAAAAAAGTCCAATCCACATAGTCGTCCAGATTCCATATATATTCCTTAATAAAATGTTAAACAAATGCAATTACTAAATAGCATATAAATCTGTCCCCATAAACTCTAGCTTATCAAAGAAAATTTATTCAGCAGACAAGAAAATTGATACAATCCTAATATGAGCGCTTGTTACAGATAAAATATCCCCAGCACAGAGACTCCGGTATCTACGAATGTCAGATATCAACCACGCCGCATATGAGCCATTTTATACATTTAAATGTTGTTGGTGAGTTATTTTATTGTTTAAATATTCTCTAAATAATTGGAAAATTTTCTTATTTTACGTTAGACCTGTAGACGTTCGTGTGTTATCACACTACACAGCACACACACTACATCTTAGGAGTAGGAAGGCTACTTGCAAGGCTTCTTCTACACTATTATAATATGACTTACAATTATGTATTTAATATATGCTTATGTTTAGTTACAGAATTGTAAATTATATTTTAAAAGATGATTTTTCTCCTTTTTCTGATAAAAAGTGTGGGACCCGTGCGAGTTTCTTACGCTGGTTTTTCTCGCCGGGTTAATTCCCGAACCGGTGGTAGGCACCATGTAGACTTTCTGAAGGTATTTCAAATTTACTCAGAAATAAAACATTAATTTTCATTTCATTTTATTTTTTCACAAAAAGTCTTGTTATTCGTGTCTTGTAATTTTCTTCAGACATTTCATTAAAGGTGTACTATCACTACTTACAAATAGCAGAATATGGGTAAATTAGTGTGGTAACTATTATAACACACCGCGAGCGTGCCAAGCAAATAACCTAAGTTGTATGACGAAGCGCTTTTCAAAGCAATGTTTGCGTTCACAAGAAACTAATTAACCCGCCGTATTGAAGACACGCACGCACATTACAAAATACGCATAATACACTAAGTTTTACGGAGCCGTTCTATTTGGTCGGATTTTATGAGAAAACTTTATTGTTCGGTTGCTTGTTCTTAAGCAATTACAGGCATTGGATTGTGTACAAACAATAAACGTACATAGGAATAAGTATTTATTTATTTTACCCTTTTTTACACACAGGAATCTTATATATTAAACAAATAAATTAAATGTAGATGTAAAAGGCGGCCTTATTACTTAAAGTGATTTCTTCCAGACAATCCGAAAATACAAGAATTAAAATAAAAAAAGAAAATAAGTAATTGTTTTAGTAATAGAATGATAAAATAAAATGCGTCCTTGTAGCCCCTAATGGTGTGACGTAATTCGAGCCCTAATTATCTAAATTAAATTTATAAACAATAAAAAATAATTTGAATGAATAGTGAAACCGTATCAAAAAATTTAACCGTTACTGTCCCTTCATAACACAAATAAATAATTTACCCTTCAATTATTCAACCATATATCATCTACGCGTCGAATCATTCTTTATAAAATCTGCTTAAGTAAACCCCAATAAGCCTCAAACCGTAAACAGATTCAACCTATTTATAAAATCAGTTTCATTTAGAATAAATAAAACATTTACATTATACATTATTAAGTAAAATTCAATCTATAATCTGTATTTTCAAATAATTCCAAATAATACGACCCTTTAATCTCGCAACATAGAACCAGTTAAAGTACCAAATTTAATCAGAGCATTTACGTGCTCGCTGCAGGGCTTGTGACTGACATCCTTAATGTTTACACAGTTTATTATCAAGTAATAAAGCCGACGAGAAACCCAAGAGTATTGTAAAAATGTCTGCGGGACCAAAATTAATTTGTAACAATGCTGGCGTCTTTGCATTTTCATTATCTTTTTGCAGCCATGTTATTTTAATGCGCACTTTATAGTTCTGAAGGACAATTTAAAATGTTGAAAGAATGAATAGTAACGGCGTTGAATGGAAAGTGGTTTTAAAACGTCTAGAAAATATAAATCCATTTTTCAAATTGTATAATGTGTCTCGAGTCTTATCTCATTTCATGGTATGGTCTTGCGTTTCTCTGTTTTATTCGGAATCCTATGTTGTGATTTATTTTAAGAGTAAGTTTATATTTATTTCCTTTTGGTATGTTTACTGGAACAACTAAGTATGGGGAAATTTACAAAGTAAGGTTCCTCACGAATAATATGTTGCTAAGCTTTAAAAGAATGAAGAAAGAATTGCATAGAAAGAGGGAATCTATACTAATATTGTAAAGAAGGTAATCTCGGGATCTACTGAACCGATTTTAAAAATTATTTCTGTTAGTGTCATACACTATATAAAAAACTGAAAAGGAAAATTAAAATTATGCCCAACGAAGTGGGCACGGGTAAGCTAGTATGATATAATAAAGGGAGAAGGGAAGAAAAGAACGGTTCTTCTGTAATGTACTTATTATAATAATTTTTTAACCAAACGATTCTCTCAATTCTTAAATCTCCACCTTATTAGTGTACCTCAATCAGACTTTACTCCAATAAGTTCTAATATATCACCAAAATTGACTTCCTTACCTTTCTGATCCTGTAAACCAACCTTCCGTCAAACCTAAGGGTTGCGGTTACGATCCCGGCAAAGGTACAAAATTAAGCCTTTTAACGTAATTGTACTTACAGCTAAGAACATGTAAATAATTTGACTTCATTTGTATGTAGGCTGGAATAGACAAAATGTTAGAGGTGTGGTACATTTATCAACACTAAAACGATTACTTTAATTACAAGGTAATTGACACATTATTTAGAATTACTTACATTTACTTAACTTAAATTGGTTCATTCAGTAGTCCAGGTAGCCTATGGGACAAAAATACATATTCCTATGTAAGGTAATCCCCTCAAATAAATAAAGATAACATACATTGACTGCCAAACTCTTGTGGTTTCCCGTAGTCGCATGAATAGAAAAAAGCACGTCTTATGTGTTATATAATGCGATATGTATGCATTTCATCAAACAGAAAAGCCACCTATTCAAAATCAAATACAATAACTCCATAAATTATAAACAAAAACAGTACTCATAACAATGTCAGTCTAGACTTTAAGAGCCCTATCCTCGAGCTCTCGATACGCATGTTAATTGTATTTTAAAACAATGTAGCAGCCGTATCTATCTATAAAACAAAGCCGGGATAGTTATCTAGTAAAACTCGAAGCTGTATCAATTTTAATGACCGTTGCTGTGCGTCGTTCTATTCCAAAACAGATTTACGTAAAGAAAACTATGTCTACGTAATGTTTCCGTTCTAATTATAACTAGTTGTTAAAATACAATCTCTGCTTAACGCGGGACTATATGCCGTAGTGTGATAAGTGTACAGAATTATTGATATAAATATGGAAATTTCTAGAGGATTACGAAGGGATTACTCTTTTACACAAATAACTTAAGAAAAATCCAATTGGGTTTTAAAATTCTGTAATTTTTACATAGCATCTGTTCGTGTAAATTTCTATACAAAAAATTACGTATTTGAAATCCAACTCAATAATACTTTATCACTGGACACTTACAAGAATAGATCTGTTTTAATAAAAAAAAATAAAGTAACTAGTAACCACTATATGAATGTATCGGTAAACTTACTTCTAAAATAATATTCCACCCCAACGCAAATCTTCACTTTTTCAGTATACAAAACGCAACCTTTTTGGTCCTTCGAGGCAAACGTAACCTTTTTGCTTTGTTCCAGAGCCAACAACGGAGATAATTGGCGGGCCGGAGCTGTATATCGATCGCGGCAGCACTATTAACCTGACGTGTGTTGTTCTGTACTCCCCGGAACCGCCGGCGTACATTTTCTGGAACCACAACGATGCGGTACGCGATTTTAAACTTTATGCCTATAGTTATACATCGCAATTCCCTCTAACATCGTATTGTTTGGTTTTGTCTTATTCAGATGACATAAAAAATTGGTTGTTGACGAATACGTGAGCCGTGCTCAGACTATCCGATCGGTATATTGAAGGATTTACAAATCGAGAGTCAATTGTTGAATAAATTTCGGGGAAGCTTCGTTATTACTCCAAAACATAAATGTTGGAAAGCTGACAATCAGAAAGAACATTTGTAATAAGGGAAACGAACCATCCTACGCGTAGAATGAATTCGCCTTTTACCCAAGGAGTAGCCGCCGGCAATGTTTTTGCGGCCCCAAAAATAACTCAGAAATTGTTTACAAAGTGACAAATAAGCTATGCTGGTTAAGACAAATGAAAGAAGTGGGAATCAAATGATTACCTATAATCCTTATTATTCTGAAGATATATTACGTTTCTTAAATCATTGTATATAAATTTTCTTTTTTCTTCTGTTGAATATATGGGCGTTATATACACATTTCTGTCACAAGGGATCAAATATCAAATCTAAAACATTCGCCCTTAGTATTGCGGTACAGTTGAACATTTTAGAACGTGATATGAGATATTTGCTATATCCGAATGTTCCCTAGGTGACGTCCCAGTCAAATAATATGGCATTTTATTTAAAAACTGTCTTCGGATCAGCAAACGTTTTACGAAATTCCCTTTTTATTCGAAGAAAGTCTCCGACATGTTCTTGAATGAGTCGCATATTTTATTTAAAATCAGATTTCTTTTGCCTTCAGTTTTTAAATTCGTTTTAGTAACTCATGTGGATTTCTTAGTTGAATACTGTTTTTAATATCTAGAAAATCATGTTTATACCTATCATCAAAATTTTTATCTCTATGAAATCTGAGAGGTTTTTTATTAGTAGGAAAGTTCTCCTAGAGTAAAATGTTTCTCCGCATTAGGTTATGACCACGGGAAGTCTGACTTATATTTTCCAAGTAAAGAATATCAGACTAAGAGATTAGATCTAGACTAGCAATATTCAAAATTAGTTATCATTTTTGTGTCTGTCCCTCCAATAACAAAAAAATTCAATAAAAGACACGATATGATGAAAATTTGTACGTTCTATCCCTAAATGTTTATTAAATTTTTGAATATAATTCACTAGTGACCCGCCCCGGTTTCAAATCATCTTGAATCACTATCTATTAAAAAACCTGCATAAGAATTGCGTAGTTTTAAAGACTTAAGCACACATAGGGATATAGGGACAGAGAAAACGACATCATACTATGTAGTGATAGCTATAAATCTCACCAGATTATAAGCTACGACTCACCGCGGGGCGGCGTGTCAGTGGTGACTGAGAAGGGCGAGACGACGACGTCGTTCCTGCTGATCCAGCAGGCGCGGCCCTCCGACTCGGGCACCTACCAGTGCAACCCGAGCAACGCGCAGGCCAAAAGCGTGGTGGTACATGTGCTTAATGGTGAGAATGTTGTTCTATTTGTGTTTAAAGCGTGAGGTACGTATAGGTACAATGTGCCTACTGAGATTTGTGGTCTGTGGGTGTGAGTGTGTGTGTGTGAGTGTGTGTGTGTGTGTGTCCAGGACTACATGATGAGCGTGTGAGTTCGTATCAGTTTTCAATCAGTAGGTACTGGTATGAGACAGTAGTTATGTGTTTTGTCTCATTATTATACGGTGCATATCTGCTAATTTTGTTTACTAGTTGGTTCATTACAAGTGTCTGTTTTGTAATCCTGCCTGCTGCCAGAGTGTTGGTACTTTGAGGACACACAACCATAGACCAATGTATGGTCATAATCATTTTAGGCAATAATGTGAAACAAGCGATCTACTCTTTTTGAGATAGTTTTGACTTACAGCAACCAAGATCTAAAAAGTATTTGTATATTCGAATAGAAGTATATATTTTTTTTTATATTTACTCAATAAAAAGTTAAATTAAACTGCTTTGGAAACAACGGCTCAGAGCAATCTTCTTGACTTCAAGTGATAAATGTAAAAATCCACAGAGCTCATAAATTTTCCATCTTTGAAAGCTTTTTGTCATCTCGTGGTCTTATTCTTAACAGCTTTGCCCCATTGTTTAAACGGTATGAATAAAACAATTTTGTTATTGTTTCCTTAAATGTCGTGACCTCTCTTCAATAATATATAAATTCATTACAATATAATAGAAGTAATTACCTACATTCATAAGAACAGTTATCTCCTATCCGATAGAAACATTCAGCATTCAAACATTGATTAGTTCAATTTACATACAAAAAAAAATACTTCGTTTATATTCAGCTCATAATGTCAACCATAACAAACTAATTTCTAACAAATGGTGTAGCCTCCCGATTGTTGACTCTAAAGATTGTGACAAATGATCCATAAACATAAACCGACAGTGAATATATAATGAAGTAAGTATTATGAAGACCCCGAGTCTGTTTTGATTTTATCTTACACTCGCCTTGACCCAGCGCTGCGTCGCATGAAACGGGTCATCGTTGTATATAAATTTTTCCAATCTTCAAACATTTTTGATTCTGTTGTCCAAAAACAGATTATTTAATGATAAACGCTGAGAGCACTTGGAATATTTGATGTCACGGTAAGATTAATGGCTGAATGGAAATGTGTTAAAAAAGGAAAAATTATATTTAATTTTGCAGTAATATTTTCCGTTGATAACTGAAATATAAATATGTGTCATTATAAAATTTGAATACAAAATTTAACTGGCCAGTTTAAGTACCTTTTTAAAATTTAGAAATAAAATCATTTAGGTGGTAATGTTTTCAAATATAAATTCATTTTGTCGATTTCTCATTCTATAAATTGGTCATATCCAAAAACTGAAGCTGATTAAAAAAATAAGAACAATAAAATTCCTTTTTAAATTGGCCTTTTAAATTAAAAATATCAATGTTCTTTTGTTGCTGTGTCTTTCCTTTAACATCTAGCACTGTTGATTGATGGCAATGCTACAGACAGTTGTACCATTGACCACAGAAGCAACCTCGATCTATCCCATCTTAAATATATTTAATACTTTTAAATTAAGATAAACAAGATTTCTTATTTTGAATTCTCATTATTTTAAAAATTGTTGTAACTTCAAAGCTAAAGCTGATTTTTTAAGTTTTCAAAATCAAGAATACCAAAATTCCTTTTATCGCTCATAAATGATTCCAAATTGAGAATACCAGAGTATCTTTAATTTCAAATTGAAAATACCATAATTATTCAATTGCATTCTATAAACGTTTAGCACTGTTGATTGACGGCAATGTTAAAGACAGTTTTAATGTTTGCCACAGAAGCAAACTCGATCTTTCCCCTGTCAGGTGAGTACCCGGCGGCCATGCAGCGCGGCGGCCACTTCGCGCCGCGCGCGCACGTGCTCCTCGCCGCCATCTTGATGGCCGCCGTCTCTTGACACGCACTCTGCCGCTAAATAGATTCTACTGAACCGTTGTATTGATCTATGTGACGATTTTATTAGCATTAAGTTTTTTTTTTAATTTGTTGCCTACTTTCAAGACTAATAAGTTTGTTATTGAATCAATTTAAAACTTTTGTCATGTTTAATCTTTGTAGAATTATTTGGACTGTTACGACGATTAAATATAATTCGTTTTGGAAAAATAAAATACTTAACGATGTCGATTTACAAGTAATGTTTGAAATTTTATATTTTGTTAAAGTATAATTTTAAAATGGACATTTATTCATAAAACATACGTTATCACAACGATCAATACAACAAATAATGTTTTTCAATTTATAGTGTGGGTTGTGTTTTGTACTATATAATTAAATCCCTGGGCAAGTAGCTATTGTGCTTGTTTTAAAAAAACTGTATATAATCTATACTAAGTCGTGTTTAGTACTGTTTGATTTCTAACGGTTTCAGAATAAATCTATTTTTAAATATTGACAGTAGCAAGACAATGTCGTATGCCCTTGGTTTGAAAAAATGTGGCCGAATACAAAGGTCGATGAATATTCTACAAAACATTTATTACCAATAAATTTCTTAAGCAAACATGATTACAAGAAAAACTATATTAATATTTTGTCTTAGTACTCGCCACTTATATATGAACATTTTATATTGTATGAAATGAAAGTGTTAATCTAAGTTAGCAGTTGGCTGTTGGTCGTAGCAAGCGTCGTAAGTCACGATTATTTTCGAAACAGTTTTTGAACGTCCCCGAATAAAAATATCAACCTTGTCATCTATGTATTACTACAATGCGATGAACTGATGTTGGATTCAATTCTCTGTATAATAGTATAGGCTTCATAAATCGGTAAGCAGTTTCGAAACTAGTCGATATTGATGACGATTGCGGTCAGAGTAAAACCTATGTTTCTTATTTAGTCCTAAATTATTATAATTTCATACGTAAGTTTAATGTGTTTCTTTTATATCTTGTACGTATTAGAATAAATCTATTTTGAATAACGTTAACGATCCTTACTTTCATTACTAGAACTTAAAAAAATATATTATGTATTAAAATGTCATCATTGTCGTCATTATTGAATAGGGCATACGATTTTTTCACCAAAGATTTTTTCAGTCATGTACATTGTTTAAAAATAGTACGAAAATAAAATGATATATGATTAGAACACACCCGGAGAGCAGCTGACAATACTACGTTAACAGAAAAGTATAGAAAATGCAAGGACTGTACATATTAAAAATATAGTATTAATTACGTTATACGAGTCATTCTATCTAGCTTTATCTCGAAATAAGTGTAAATATTGAACGTAAAAACTAATTTGACAGGCTATTTTATTTGTTCTGTAAGTTAATTTATCATTGACGCTTGTAGCCTGTAAATATACTTGTAAAATAAATTAGTTACTAAATAGGTTAACAAGCTAAGCAAAAATATATAAATTGTATAGATTAGATAAATTACGTAATTAAATATTTATTTAATTTGTAACGCTGTTTATACTTAAAGTTCTTCCTCAAAACTCCGATTGATAATGGTCACAGATCATAATTCATTAAGGTACCTAACCTCAAGCTTTATTTGGTGAAAGAGACCTGTCCTTTTTATTTCCAGACGTGCCCCGTCCTATTGTACTGCGTTTTGTATAAAATTTCGAAGTGCTTTCAAGACAGAAACTGTCGATAAATATAAATATTTTATTTACCTAAATTATTATGATAATATACGATTTTTGTGTCCGATAGTATTTCATTCGTCTCGGTGTTACGAAGATAAGTGTTTAGTCTTCGGCTATGTAAATCAGATCACTTTTAGTATAACAAGTTATTATTATGTGAAAAGTTTATTATTGTATACAGTAACAATAGTCATTTGTTGTACGTATGATACTTGACAGTGCGAACGCACGATATAAATTATGTGTATAATAAACATTATAAAGAAAATAATAAAGTTTTGAAAAAACAGTTGCGTTTTCTTTCACATTCAAATATCGTAATTACAAGCAATATGAATAATGTACGTCTCTTTACAGATAAATAAAACATTTTATTCAGCACGAAAAAACCAACAAATATAACACAGACTCAAAAATTATATCATTAAATCTGTTACTTTAGTTAAAAAAATAATAAAATTATTGCTACGTAGTAACGTAATACAGAATGACTTGATATTTTAACAGAATGAAAACCATAAGTCGGCTAGCGGAAATTTCGTATAGAGAAAAAAGTCCTTGAATATAGTCCTTCTGTGAGCCCCCTTCACGAATATAGCCATAAGTAGAATCGCATTAAGTGATAGGAAAACTATCTCATATCTTTAAAAGGGTGTCTCTCCGTACTGTCTCAAGTAGCCCTCGGAAAAATGGCGATTAAACGGAAACGAATTAAAAGGGACAGGGTAGGGCGCATTATAGATTCATATTACGGAGGAGTTTCTAAACTTTTTGTTTACATGCGAGGAAAATACAGAAATCTGTTTGTAGGCCGGTGTAAACAGCGGGGCGGTCCCGACGGCGCCTTATGAATATCTAATCGCGTCGAAAAGAGATGAAAGATGCTTTCCCTAATTCATAGAGACGTATCTACATGTTACGTAGGCAGCTTGGGGAAAATATATAATGTCGTAATGACAGAAAATTTGCTTATTAAAATTTTTATTTCGGGACGTTTTTTCTTATCTCGCTGAAGTGCTCGTAAACAAACTGTTAAAGTTCCACTTCGCTGACGTCTTTGGGTTCTGTATATATAAATGGTATTAGCTTCTGAGTTTGACCTTGCAAGAAATTAGTTGTCAGGTCAATATTATATATTTTACATGATATGGAATGAAAAAGGAGTCAAATACTAACATTTTCCCCCCTTTTTACCCGACTACGGCAAAGCCAAAGGAGGGTTATGATTTTGACAGGCTATGTATGTATGTATGTATGTATGTTCATCTGTTCCCTCATAACTTCTAAACCACTAATCAGAATTCGACAAATGACATATCATTAGAAGCGTCTTAATTGTCCGCTGGTTATAGGCTATATAGATTTTCACCAAATTCAATGTGGCGCCCTCTAGCGGACAAAATATACAGAGTAAAAAAATAAAGTTAAGCTAGATATGCCGTGTTTGGTATCATTTTAAAGCGCTTCACTTGTACATTTCGAATATATATATATTACTAGCATTTGCTTGTGACTTTACCTGTATTCATGGGGTACTTTTATACTTTTTCAGCGTCGTTTTTTGTCGTAGTTGGGTTTTAGTTTTTTTTACTTTATCTTGTTACTTCAAGTATTCTGAAAACTAAACACAAATTAAATTTAAGTAAAAAGAGCGGCCTTATCACTTGAAGTGATTTCTTCTAAGCAACTCAAAACATAAGTTTAAACTACAAATGTATATTACAAGTATATTAATATAGCAATTATATACAGCATTCATTAAATGAATAAGAAGTAATTTATTTATTTATGTATTACAGTGGCAGACGTTATTCATTACATTACGAGCTTAGAAATTTGTTTGAAGTTTCTTTCATAATGGGTCCATCGGCAGAGCACAGACGTATTACCTTCGCACGAGATAGCGCGGCTAAATTCGAGTTCGTGACCCGCTGTGATATTATGGTTTTGATCAGAATTACAGGGAAGAATGCGCACGTAAGGGGACGATTCGAACAATCACCTTTTAACCACCTTTAAGTCATGATATCCTGGTACCTTTGTTATCGTTGAATTTAAATTGCTTCACAAATTGAACATTTTTGTATCTTGTTTTAAATGGCCTATAGAAGATTATCTATCTAATAAATAAGATCAATACCTACCTTAAGAGCAAAAATTTGATAAATAAATGAATTCTTGATATATTAAAGCTATATAAACAAAGTAGGATTCTTTAAAGCATCAAGGATAATAAACAATACTCGTTATTTGCGTAGAACCAATAACCCCATAACACTAGTAAAGTACATTGAACTCTGCAGTACAAGGATGAATGAGACCTCTGACCGGAAGGAATGTGGGAACATACACATGAAAGATTTGCTAGGATAATATGGGTTATAGTATTTCTTTGAATAAAACTTACGTAGTGTATTTTCAGACTTTTCTTGTCATAGAACTAGCTCAAATTAATAATAATAATACTAAGCATTATGCCCAGTTCATTGGGCATAATGCTGATTATCCTTTTCGGTTGTTTTATATAGCCTAATGCGCTCGGCAATAATATGGCTTACTATTGGTGAAAGAATTTTTTGAATCGGTTCAGTAGATTCTGAGTTTACCCCTTACAATTTAACAAACATACAAACTTTATTTCTTTATAATATTATTATAGATTAGGTAATATATATACATAGCATCTATATATTATAATACATACTCCGTCTGTCTCCACAATAAATTCTGAAGTTACTCGTAATTTTATGTACTTTACGCCGGTGATTTTTGTGGAAAGTTTACAAGTAGGTAAGGTTTTGCGTAAGGTAAGGGTACCAGAAATGTTTTTAGTTAAGCTATGCATATACATAATATATCTAGCCAATGACCCTGCTGTGAACAGAAGGTCGCGAACGTGGCTCACCTTACTGGGTGTGCCCTGAAACAATAAAGAAAAATATTAATATTCAAGTGACTAAAACCACGTGGCGAATCAAGTACTTATATAGATAATCCGGCTCGAAGGACTATTAAATTATATGGGAGAAAATATTAGGGAAACTTGATTTCGGTGGTGTAATAATAGCTAAGAATTAATTTTTGACAATAAATAAATAGTGGCTGTATGCATACTAATTAATTTTTTTTCTTCCGTAGTCCAACTTCATACAATTTGAAATTAGCTTAAAGGGCTACAAACTATGTTGGGGTACGAATATCCATGATATAGATGGGAATAAAGTACAATTATATATTTAATATATTTTAACTGACTTTAAAAAAGAAGGAGATCCCTCAATTCGACAGCATATATGCTTTTTTATGTTACCTAATAAGCAATAAAATTTTCAGAATAACAAGCGAGACACAAATATTTCCAGTTTAAAAGATATTAGAACAACACTTAAATAAAAAATACGAAATCATCCATGCATTATATATATTATTGAACCCAATGCAAAAACATTGGACTTCGTCAGTAATGTACGACTATCTACTACAACGAACTACTTACTTTACATTACTTACATTACATAGAAACACGTCATAAATAAATAACGACTCATACGGAAGCCTATCGATCCTCCTAAGTCAGAAGCACATGTTTACTAAAAACTTTTTCATCGTATTAGATATTCATTTGTCTTGTTTGTATTAGTAACGGACCTTTGGCATCTATACATAAATAATTCACTTCAAGGTCTGCTTCGTTCCTATTTCTATGTCAGCAACAAAAAGGTTTTAATGTAATTAGCCTTGTTATATGTAAAGGTTGTTTCGCGTTTGAATAAAAAGCTGATTAATGATTTAGTTAATATTGTCATGATATGATATGTCTGGAATAATAATAACAATAATTTATTTCCAAAATAAAGTAATATACAAATAAATACCCAGGCTCCCAAGATAGTAAATACTGTTTTTCAGGAGCTTGTTACATCCAAATCATGACACATACGACACCGACACAAATCGATCAGATAGGTATTTACAATAGCTATAAAAATATAATAAATAGAATAGCCAACCTGTTCTGAATTTTTATATGAAGAGGGGAGACGAGCTGAACGCACGCCTGATGGTAAGAGTAACGCCAGCCCATAGCCAATGCAGTGCTACTCGGAACTTTGCTATAAAGCTCAACTCCCAGCTTAAAGAAAAGTAGTGTTAATGAATAATATTTTTACGGAAATTTCATATAAATAGGGGGTTCGATTCTTAATAACTTCTTTGTAAACCTATCTCTCATAAGGGCTGGGTCATTGCCCTTATTTCAGGAGAGAATTGCGAAGGTAGGTAGGTAACAATTATTTTTACTTAGCAATTTGACCAACTGTCGGAACTACATTATGTTTTACTACGCGATCCATAATTTTTACTTATTAAGTTTTTATTTTTTAAATACCAATAAAATCAAGTAAAATGTATGAAGTGAAGTTTTTTATTTATCTACCAGCTGACCCGTGCCCACTTCGTTGGACATAATGTTAACTATCCATTTTTTATATAGCCTATGACACTTAGCAATAATGTGGCTTTCTATTGGTGAAAGAAATTTTATAATCGGTTCAGTACATCCCGAGACGACGCCTTACAATTTAACAAACACAAAAACTGTACTTCTTTATAATATTTGTATAGATTAAACAATACGTATTGTTTTAATAACTTCATATGGGACTATTTCTAATTCCTTTTCTCTTTAAGCTTAATCAAATGAATGAATTAAATCATATCTTATGAAAATACACCAACTTGGGAAAGGCGAGCATTAACGAAATTCATAAAGAATTTTTCTTGCAAACTCAAGAAATTTCTGTTTATCTTAATAATTAAGAGCATAAAACTTTTAATTCAGTTAAGCTTTGCAACTAGTTATATTAAAAGTGGCGAGATTGCTTATACTGGCAGAACCGAGTTAATAAAGGTATACTATTTCGCTATATTCGGAACTAAGGAAAGCCGTAACACTTTCTACGTGAACTTCTTCCATACTTTGTAAAAAGGATTTTTGTAATATTAAACTTGTTCTTTTGTCTCTTTCGTTCGCTGAGTTTATTATTAAGATTAACATTTGTCTTTTACACTTCTAGGAGGCCATTTTGACTGAAGCTAATATTTTTTTAATCCAATGTTATAAAACCAAAATTATCTTAATAACCTACCCAAATAGATATTATAAAGAGGAAAGATTTGTGTTTGGAGTTTCGTAAGTAAGGAATAAACTCAAAAAGTACTGGACCGATTTTAATAATTATTTTTTCATTAGAAGGCTACATTATCACTCAGTAACATAGGCTATGGTTAGTATCTGTGCGAAGCCGGGACGGGTCGCTAGTTAATATTATAGCAATACTTTATTTTAACACAGTACCATCTTGTTCCACGCTAAGCAGAGCTTGTGTTATCTGGCCGGATTTATTGGAAAATTAGCTAACAATTTGAGTTTCTAATCTTGAATAAAAGCTAATAACAGTATTTATTTTACGCCGAGCGCGGGTAAAATTTATTTCGAAAACTTAATTGATGTGTAAATGTTTGAAATGGGGGAAACTGATCCGATGAATGGCGCTTATGTGATGTTATAATTGCACTAATATTAGCGCTATAGGATTATATCAGAGGATGTTAAACAAATGCAAATTTAATTGATACTTTGAAACTATTGTACTATGATTAGCGGAAGAGTACTTAGATTACTGTTCATGTGTCATTAGGACAATGGAATACCTTAAAAATCGGTTAAGTCCCACGTAAACTGCTATGTCCCGGAAACTGCATGTATGCAGCAAAAATTTTCCACAAAAATAGAGCACAAATTCAGTCGATATTTCGAAGAAATAAAAAAAACATTTATTTGAGAGTACATTAAGCGTTGGAGCTGCAAACAGCCCCAACGCTAACTGTTGACTAAATCTTAGTACATAAAAAAATGGATAAACACTAAAAGGTATAGTAACCGTCAATTTCCTTTAGCGGTGAACGAAACCTGCGCAGAAGTCAAAAATAAGGTATCGAGGTAGCGGTGCGGCGCGCGGGGCGCGTGATCGTCGGGTGCGTTGATTGGTTGTCCCAGTCGTGTTGTCTTTCTCGCACCAACGAGCGCGATTCTACCGATGCGCAGCTATTCTCGTCAATCGCTAAACATTTTTGACGGTTACTATACTTGAGTAAGATATTAATAAGCCATATCTTACTTAACTATTACTTATTAAGGAAATACCATAACAAAAATCAAGAACAATAATAAAGAAACCTAATAAAATTAAAGTAGCAAGCAACAAAAACATCTTATCTCCAAATATGCTGTTAAAACGCGATTTAACACCGTACAACAATATTATCATCACGGCTGTTAAATAACAATTAGAAATGAAACATTTAGGCCCATAGTAATTAGGTTTTGAAAGGAACGACGCGATGTCGGTTTATTTTGATGAATAATTCTTGAAAAGATTTTACAAGAGACTTGTACGAATTTTTCCATTACGTTTGAAATATAAACATTATTTTGTACTAATTAATTACAGTAATAGGTAATTGTACGAACTAACTAACTAAAGGTAGGTACTCGTTATAGTAAATATTGCGAAATAGCTCAGAATTGCAAAAAAGTCGTGGATTTTGGATGGCAATTTTTGTATATTATATACTTAATATATTTAGCGTTTCTATTTTTCTACGTGCTCTCCTAAGTATAAGGTAACATATATAGGTATCTTTTTTTGACGGGGGGAAAGAAGAAAAAAGGGGGAAGGGAAAAAGAAGGAGGCGGTTATGTCGGTCTCACCAGACGGGCCCTACCGACTAAAACCCACCGCTGTTCCGTCGCGCACCCTTTCCGGGACTTGCTGAGGACGATCAACATTTATAGGTACCTTTAAAAATATCCTGCTGGTATTGTAAATAAGACACGTTACCATAGCATGAGATACCCGTTTTTAACAAAAAAAACATATAAGAAGATATCTCTAATCTTCCTTATAACATCGACATTCCATACAATATTTATAGCCCTTGGCCAGAACTAAACAATTAGTACAACAAAGAGGATCAATGTGGACTGCGTTCCGTTGGTTTAGGATTGTTTAATTAATGAGACGAATTCGGTTTCGTATGAACAATTTGCCCACTCGCCCGATAGGCGTAAAAACAGGGTAATACCTGGAAACATTGCTCATAATAAATATACGATTTTGAGTGTAAACCGTTAGTGAGTTTTTAAACCTGAGTGCTTATTTATGAGTAAATTTATTAACACATTCTTTTTAAATTATCGGATTGAATTATATATTGGTTTTTATGAATTAATTCAACTGAATTAGCAAAGTGTAAACACTTTGTTAGTTTATAATTAAGTAATCTAAATATTTACTTAAACCTATGTACATGTTAATTTAGAAAATATTTTTAACTAAATGAACTTAGAAACTAACAAATTAAGCAGTGGATTATATTAATAATTTATGCAATGAGATGATATGCTAAGAGTTGAGGACAGGTAACACAGATAATAAATTTCACTGTCACTTCGATATTTAATTACCTGTCCTATTGAATCTATAGCTTGGCTTTTCGCGCGAAATTTTGAAATATATATCTACTTAGATAGCGTTACTAAAATATGTAAAATATGTATCTAAAAAGCTAAAGGTCAAAAAATTGTATTTACAATTTAAAATGGCCCAGCACATTTATCTGTTTTAAGAGAAGCCATAATATTTAGAGTGGCGTGTCGGGTGTCCGCTACCCTTCCAATCCCACGTCTGGAAATATGATCACTTCGCTAATCTTCGCTTATACTGTCTAGGAATGTTTTGGTTTAAATACGAGATCATTTCTAACCCTGAAACAAGTGTCGGGTTACTTTGAAAAGTAAAATAGCGAGGAATTATATATTTTTTTACACTACATAATACAATTATGTAATTTTAGCTATATTATGCGCGTTATTTTATGACATAGAAGCTGAGAATTTTGTAAGTAAAAGGTAAAACTAAATATTAAAAAAACAATTTTAATGTATGTATGCATATTAACTTACGAGTAACTATAACTTTATTTTTAATCATACTTAGTTGTTTTATTATCACGACATTGATAGTAAATATGTGTGTATAAAGAAAAAAAAATATAGTCTGATAATTATTATATATTTATATATAAAATAAGAAAAAAATGAGTCAAGGCTGGTTCCCTAAATAAGACAACATATAACCAATACACCCCAAGCTAAAAAACAGCCAATAACACCCTCATCTTAATTTCGAGTTCCCTTCGCAACATAAACGCTGTTAAATAAATGTTAATCTCGCGGGAATAGCGGCCAATATTTCTTTATTCACCCTTCTCAGACCCGAGCGAGTTATATTGCATATCTTTTGCAATAACAGTAACGGTTGACCCTCGGTTTCACTATTTTTATGCGGGCGCATCGCGAAATCCTAGATTAATTTTGGCACGACTCACCCCAGATAAGGAATCAGATTCAAACTTTTGCTATTTTAGTAGCAGACTCGAAAATGGCCTCGCTTCGCGTTTGAATATGTACATACGAATATGTTTTAATTTTTTTGATTCATAGCATGTTTATGTTGGAACAGAAATTATACAAATGTAGCTTCGTATGTAAACTAAACATGTAAGTATTCACTTAGTAGAAATGCTATTATTGAAAGGAATGATAAGTTAGTATTTCGAGTATAAGTAACCAAATGAATTCTTTGACGAATGTTTTGAGTTATTCTACGTAATCGTTATACAATTTGTTAAATAGGCAATGTTAAATACGTTAAAATATTCACACAAAAAAGTGTCAATGACCTGCGAGCTTTAAGCAGCAATATTCAAAGGGCTGTTCATTTTCAATTACCGATAGTTATATTTAAAAGTTTCACTTAAGAGTTCATCTTCTTTTTAGTCGTATCGTATTTTAAATTCTTTAACAATTATAGTACGCGTCACGAATCTTTAGCGCTGAACGAAACCTGCGCAGAAGTCAAAAATAAGGTTTCTACCTATGTAGCGGAGCGGCGCGCGGGGCGCGTGATCGTCGGGTGTTGATTGGTTGTCCCAGTCGTGTAGTCTTTCTCGCACCAATACGTCAATTACGAGCGCGATTCTACCGATGCGCAGCAATTCTCGTCAATCGCTAAACATAAATGACGCGTACTATACCTGTAATTGTTATAAAAAATATTTATTTTATTAACCTGAGATT
This sequence comes from Eurema hecabe, assembly GCA_026213755.1. Classification (NCBI taxonomy): domain Eukaryota; kingdom Metazoa; phylum Arthropoda; class Insecta; order Lepidoptera; family Pieridae; genus Terias; species Terias hecabe. The sequence goes on from JADANM010005989.1 coordinate 7,463,032, forward strand.
TAAAATAACCTCACTAATGCATCAAATTCAGCATATTCCATAAGCCCTCAAACAGAATAGTGCTCAGACAATATACTCATACAAGTTAGGCTAAACTGCGGAAGGCAAGTCAAATACGATTACATAGCTCAGAACCAGGATATAGACTCCCGAACTTGTCTGTTGCAGCTAAACTACTAAATTATAACAATAATTCTTAAATTTCCAAAAAATTTTATCTGACAAAAATAATTTAAAAGATTATATCAGTCTCTTCAGATAGTTAGAACTGTATTTCAGGAGCATTCAAAGTGCCATCATCTAACGAATAATTTAAATGTTACTAATAAATACATACTTAAGTTAAATAATTAAAAATAAATGTTTAAATTATTTCTAAAACAAATTTACATCAAGGTACAATGGATTGGGGAAGTAAACATTAAGACGTTTTGTAATCGGCTTTTCTTATAAAATTATGTAATGCAAATCTAATAATTAAAAATCGAACAAAATCATTAAATAAAAATCCAATTAAGTATAAATTATTATGATTATTATAACTTAGTAAAGATTCTATGTTCGATCTAGGTATGAGCTTCAAGATAACTTGTTCTATTTATACATTAATTTAATCCTTATTCGTTAATAATAATTACGCTAGTAATTAGCCACTTTCTTGATGCCCTTATTTTATATTGCACTGCAACGCATACAAAGCAGACCGGTGTTCTGATATTTTGCCAGGATAGGCAAATTGTTCAACTCAGCCAAGTTTGTACAGGAATGCGAAACTTCACGCATAACCGTATTACTCAGAGTGGAACACATATTATGTACTGTTTATGAAAAACTAGCAATTCTCCGCGTTTCTACCCGCCAAGTTCCCGTTACCTGGGCAATACAGGTTTATAAAGTATCATATGTGTTAAAAAAGGGTATCACCTATCTACATACCAAATTTCAACTAAATCAGTAAATAACACACATAACAGTGTTCAGTTATGTGTGTTATAAATTAAATATCACAAGCAAGGTAGCGTCAACATAATGCACGATGAAATATAACAATTGTAAAAAAGGTATGCAATTTTTTTCTAAATATAGAGTACGGAAGGAGAAGGAACTTATAAAAATGCTATATTTGTTTATTCAAGAAAATTATGATAAAAACATATGCAATAGTGTTATTACACAGCGCCATCTAGTTCCAAGCTAAGCTGAAGCTTGTGTTAGTAATAATAAATTACATATACATACTTTTTTTGTAAATACAGTGGAATCTCGATAACTCGAATGTCAAGGGAAATTCGAGTTAATGAGTTTTCGACTTAAAAAGGATTTCGAGATACAAAGAATTGAACCGCTAAAATTTCGACTAAGAAAGGTGCGATTTTTGAAATTCGAGTTATAGAGTCTCCTTTTTGAAATTCGAGTTATAGGGTACAAATATGTCTTATAAATACCTCGTAGGGAAATAACATTTTGTTCGAGTTACAAAGTCAAAATAATTCGAGATATCGCGTATTTAGGGCTTCAGCGGAAGGGAATGACACTTTTTTCGACTTACTGAGGAATTCGATTTAACGAAGTTCGAGTTATAGAGATTCCACTGTACATACATACAATTGACCGCTTGGCGCAGTGGGTAATACACCTGCCTTCTGCGCGAAGGGTCGTGGGTTCGATTCCCACACCGGAAAAATATATTTGCAATTTTCATTTGTATTTTTCTGGGGTCTGGGTGTTGCTATGTATTGTATGTATGTATTTACAAAAGAAAAGTAATGTATATGTAATTTATTCCGTTATCTAGTTGCCATAACACAAGCTTCGGCTTAGCTTGGAACTAGATGGCGCTATGTATAAATGTCCTGAAAATATTTATTTATTATTATTTATTATTTTATTTTGTACAAAGAGGTCAATACTTCCACTTAAAACACGCAAGAGGTACGAATGTGTCGCCATTATTATTTTAACATTTAATTGTTAACACTTTTAACATTTATAACCTACTGAAATTTCCTTATAAAATTATTGAACCAAGGACGTTAAAGCTAATTAGCTAAAGCAGACAAGAATCACTTTTGCGCAATTAGTTTAAGACTCTAAGTAATATTAATGCGCGTAGAACGTTCTAGAAATAAAATTTCAATTTTATTCTATAATATAGATATTCTATTCTACACTGAGGACATTATTTTATATAATTCCCAGATGAATGAGGTGCAATAAGTATGAGTTATAGATGCTGTTTCGTTTAAAGTTATGCTTAGAAATTTGCTGCACAAATATCTAAACTAAAATTTTAGAACATATATTTTATTTTATTATTTTTAAAAACTATATTATCGAT
>JADANM010005989.1:7465469-7515030 GCA_026213755.1 Eurema hecabe
AACTTTGTCTCTCTTGTCACGTCTGCTATATTTTTCATTTAAGAAAATAGCTAATTCTCTATAATTAAGACTATAATCTTATATATAAGTAAGCATAGTAAATATTATTATGTCGTTCTCGTCTCAACCGTTGGACATCCACTGCTCAACGAAGCCCTTAGACCTCCACATATACCAGTTAGAGACGGTAGTATATTTGTATGAGTCTTAAATTGTGTGCAATTAAATGTCCCCAGCGAACGTTTAAAAGACTCCACACATCAGGTGCGCAAACAGGCTTCATGTTATTCCACACGTAACAGCTAATGTGGGTAACGAATCACGTAGCCCAGTTAATTTACAATCACACTGGAATCTCCTCGTAGCCTCTTCAAGCATTTATTATTTCAGAGACCAAGTTCTTTTATTATTTACTTTCGGCTCGCAAGCGAGTCACGTACCGCTCATGGCCGTTGCCTTATTGTTTTTGCTTTTTTCCCTTTAATTAGGAACTTGTTGAAAAAGTATATTAGGCGTAATGCGTTCAACTGATATTAGTTAAAGGATTTTTAGTGTTTGTTACTTAACGATATAATTATTTGAAGTAAGATGTTATTAAGATTAGTACGTCTTACTGTTATATATGAAATTTGGAAGGATCTAGCTCTTATCTACAGGAATAGCCTATAGTTTTAAACGCAATAATAAATTACAGAACTAATATTGTTATGGTAAGCATTTAAGCACTTATTGTTGACCTGCTTTAATATAACTTTCCTCCAATCCAAAATGTTTCAAAGTACCCAATCTTGATGGATTAATCCACAAACAAACTCTAAATCCGTTTAAAATTCGCAAAACATCGTTTTCACTAAAGATTTTTCACTCGGCTGCTTAAATTGATTACCTCAGTCGACAATGGCGGGCGAATGGTCATAATTGCTTAATCGATACGGCTCAGAATCGCGTAGCAGAATCGAGGAGGTCGGTTGGATTAGGGGGCGTAAAATTTAATGAGCCATACTGATAATAGGCATGCCTCATTAGACCAAAGACTAGACTGAGTATTCAAACAATTTACTTCGTCATATCACCCAGTAGTAATCCTATTAGGTATTGGTTTAGTTACTGATGAGATGCATTCAGTTTGAATCCCTTTAGCGATTAAGACATGTAGAGGAAGTATTAGTACAGCGGTTTGATTGATCTGTGTACTATGTAAGGGTTTATCGACTAGGCATGCCTTCAGGCATTAGCCTGGAGATGTATTAGCTTGCATTTAGCTGTTACTTCGGGTGTTATTTCGACTAGCTCTAAATATTACAAATGTGAATAAAGAATCATAGTATAGATTACTATTTCTTAATACCACAAAATGTGAAATTAAATAATAATTTCGAAAATAGAAATCCTATACAAGCCTTAAAATCGCAAGTTCTTTTGCCTTTAATGGTACCAAAAAAATTGTAGGTAAGATTTTTTGAACACAGAAAACTATTTTAATTTTTATTAACTTTTTAGTATGTTTATTAAATACGAAAATATAAAGTCACATATTAACTTGGTTCATAATTGTATAAAACTTTAGTAGCTATAGTATATGCCAATACACTGATCATTTTTATTAAATTCAATAAAAAAATCACGATCAAAACATTCAGATTACACTGCTCTATAACATGGTCAGTGTCGAAATGAACGCATTAAATCTTGTACAAACTCAGCAATGGACAAGTCTTTTATGAGCGTATTTACTATTTATGATTCATGCTCTGTTAGATGTAAGCCGGTTTCACTGACCCGTCCTCCATAATACATTATTATAAAGCTTCTTATTGTGTAATAAGCGAAGGGCTTTGTTACAAAGGTATTGCCTATGGTAGGTAAATCGGTACTCATATTGTTTTCATTATTAATAAGACGTTAAGTAAACTATTAATTTTATTTATTTAAACAGAATATAAAGGCCACGAACCTTCAACTATGTAACTATTTAGTGTGTTATTATTCAGTTTCTTGAAGAAATATTATTAAAAAATATCTTATACCTACCTATGGTGTTACATTCCAATCGAAAAGTAAATTTTCTACTCTTTATTGTATTAGAACATACCTATAAATGCGTTATAAAGAACATGTTGACTTTATCATGTTATAATTATTATCAGGCCACTTGATCAAATTAATAATCTTCTATACCTTAATGATTCATTACTTGATTTTAAACATGTTTAATTCGCTTATTTCATATTTCAGTCCATAAGGCATTAAAAATGATTATTTAAGAAAATATTATAAATATATTATTCAAAATACACGTCTTTAATCAGTACTTAATCACTCTATTTACCTGTATTAAGTACAAAAGATTCAAAGAAATGCATCTCTATGAAGATCTTTTAAGCTCCAAATAGTTTCGATTACATTAATACATTTTGTTATTGTTCATCATTCATATTAATTGGACAGCATTTGTAGGGACATTTATTGGGGTTAATTGGGACGTTATAAGGGAAACAGACATCGCTAGGAAATGAGCAGCCATTTTGTTGCAAGTTCAATCAGAATGTCGTTTAGTGTTCAGACTATTAAGAGGGTTTGTGATAATTCGAAGGTTAATTGAATAAGAGATATTTAGAGATTTTATTTTCCTGTAGAAAGTAAATTTGAGGTGGTTAAAGCCAGGGCCTATTTTTCTCTCCCATCTTAGAGGTTACCATTTAAACCTTTTAAACGCCGGTAACACAGGCACGTAACTTTCTGACTGATCGTGGGTGAAGGTGATCGATAACATAAATTTTAAATACGATAAATCCTTAGTAATTATACATTACATTTACATTAGCATATACATTATACTCGCCTAAAATAAGTGGTGCTTATCACTTTTTATCATTCGGCATCTTGTTAGCCCCTGTTATATAAAATCGTAATACGCGAACTTAATAAAACTAAAGAGCGATATCCTTAAACACACATTTAATATAAATTTGAAACAAAAATAGAGTACATAGAGTAGAGTCTATACTTAAACGTATATTTCCCCTATGTTTCAAAAACGTTGTATATAGAAAACCATACAATACGCAGTACATACACGAAATAAATAAAAAGTCAAGCTTTATAAACAGCTCGCCAGCGAAAAATTCCACAAGCAACCGCTTTAAAAACATGACGTGTCACTTTCAAAACAAACGATATATTTTCACTCGCAGTCGCAAGAACAAATCCAATATAGCAAGTTTAAATTGATACGACGACAATGATAGCCGTTAATTCGAATTACGCGCTGCGCACTTTAAATGGCTTTATTTATACAAATCTACGGAAAATGAAGCTTTTTTTTCTTTTTTGTGTTGGTGAACTGAGAATTTTTATTTAGTAAGCGGTCACTTTCGCCCATAAACAGGTGCAAAGGACCTTACGATTACGTCACTGCATTTTAAATTAAGAAAATTTCCTATTATACTTTGGGGTATAATATGTCGAAGAAGGTGTCAAAAGGAAATTTAGGATGGGAAATGGAAGGTTAGAAGAGAAAAATGTGGGTATTCCAGTTACTGAACGAAACGCAATGAGATCTCTAAAGAGATTATTTGGTACCATTTTTCTGTGATGGTGTGGTACCACTCCGATGCGGCCAGCTTAATTCAGCGTTACGACACGCCAAGACCAAATTTTTACCTTGAAAATTTTATTCTCTTTGGCGGTAATGTGCCTTGCGTGTTTTCGGGGGTCAATGGCCGGCATATTGAATCTGGTACAAATGTTTACTCCCTTTGCCTAGACGACTATTACCTTACTTTAATCTTGTTGTTACATTATTGTTTGTCGCCATTTTGTGAACGAAAATGTTATAGTTTGGTTAAAATGCTGTTGTTTTTGTTATGGGGAAAGTGTTTTTGTTACAGAATATTTTTACAATATATATGAAAATATTCATATAAACATACCATGCGCACTTAAGGCAAAGACTATAAAGTAATTTTTAGAGTCAAACATTGATTAAAAATGATCCTGACCAGGAAAGGAAAAAAATCAAACAATACGTTGATTGTGAATAAAAAGTTGAAGAAATATAGTTTACCCAACCAGCAATATACCTGTAATAGTAGTAATGTGTAATGTATTGTATAAAATTTTACATTTTGCATATCAAGGCCTCAGAGACTAAGTTCAAAGAAATTTGACAATTAGAACAGCGACTAAGAAATTTTTTAATGTTCGTTAAATAGGAGATACAATGATTTGGCTAAGGCGGGACGTCATAAGTCCCCAATCCGTAATTTTAATAGTAAAAGTAAAACTAAAAGTGTTATTATCTAAGAGACTTATTCTTAATTTTTCTTACCCTATCGTCGTGTCTTTACATATATATCGATAGTCTAATAAACTATAATGTAATAATACATAATTGAGTTCTTGATTGCAACGGATTTAACTTCATATAATATATTATATAAGTATAAGGTAGAATGAAAAGGATTAGAGACAACACCGTTTTAAGGCCACAGGGCAATAAATCTTGGATAGTCGCCTATTCGATTGATTAATCGTTCGGCTTGAATAACTTTCCACACTGTAATCTAGCATTTAATCAACCCGAAATGTAGGACTTAGGAATTAACGAAAAGTTGTAACGGTTAGTTAGAAAATTTTGGATGTATAAGTTTTGAGGTTATTTTTGGGTGTTATTCTCGTATTGTGAGAATTAGCAGTGTTGGGAGCAAGAGTATAATAATTTTACTTTATATGTACTGTTGTATTGTGCATATGCATTTACTTTATTTATATTTTACGCAAAACGAAAATAGAAAATATCGTCTAGCTATAAAAATTAAGGTAGCCAAAATTGGACATACAATTTTAAGTCTTACCTACAATAACACCATAAGAATTCAACAAATAACAAAGAAAGAAAAACAACAACATAAAGAAATAAAACGTATCTATCTGTATGTATGTGTCCGAGGATAGGTAGGCATATTTACTTGTGTGTCACTACTCTTTATGAGAATACTCTCGTTAACTGAAATAACCAGCTTTATAAAAAGAACCTTTTCATCAAACAAACAGTTGTAATAACAAGTTGTAAATCGTAAAAATGTCACATAAGGGTGTTTACACACTAATAAAATGAGATTGTGTAGACACCCTTACAGTACAATGTTGAAACGATAATATTTTTTGTAGAATGGCGCTATTAGGCTGAGTCACCTGAGTTTAGGTGTGGAAGGCGAATACACAATACCTTTTTATACACCCCGGGGGATAATTACACAGTTCTCTAAGATTTTCACCTTGGAAGGACCTTATATTTGTTATTTGTCCAAATTAAGCACTTTTATCGATATAAATTTATAGATACTATTTATTATTCGAGGTAGGTGGGTGACACCAGTGACCATCTCTTGTGAAAAAGTAACAATCCTTCATTAAGAAATGAACGAAAGCAAGAAATAATCGCTATAATAATACAAAATGAAATTTAAACGAAGTCATAGATAAAAACTAAGAAACCATAGCAAAGGTACCTAATAGAAAAAAAAGTTGAATTTGCAGTTCAGATAGTAATATTATACGCCCTAATTATAAAAAAAGCATATGTAATATTCTCTGTTTTAATTAAGTTTATACTCATACATGAATCCAATCCAAGAAAAAAACACGGAAAAAATCAAGCTAAATTTTGTAATCAAATTGACAACAAAAACAAAAAAAAAATCTAAAACATAACGTTACATCTACTATAAAGCTAACATCTAGCAATCAAAATAACGACACATACTTAAAAACCTATGATTGAAAAGCGATTACCGAACAACGCACAAAACACACGACAGAAGGACAATTACAGGCTGAACATACAAAAACAGTGTTTGTTAGCTAATTGCGTGACTAGCAGCCAACCAGAACTGAATAGTTAAGCAACAATTTGTACTCAACTAACTACTGCGTTCATTATCAAACTGTCGGCTTCTAATGTTACCTTTGGGATCTGTGTAGATAAGGTTTTTTAGTATAACGTGATATCACACGTTGGTTTGTATAATACCTAGCTGATACTCGTGACGGCTCGTTCTCGTTCGCGTTAATTGCTGTTATTATGATCGCATTTTAAAGGATACGTTTTAAGTACTTCAACGAATGTGATTGTTTTACTAGTACCAAATTTGATTATATTACAAAGGTTATGGTGAGCCAGTCTTAAACGATAGGCAGTCTAGCATAGATTTGCGGACATTCTTCATAAATCTTTTTAGGTAACTCAATTCCTCAAAATGGAAAAAGTTACAGATTTTTACAACTCACTAATGCTCTGCTCCTATTGGTCGCAGTTTGATGTTATATTATAGACTTAAGCCTTTCTAAATCAAAAATTATTCTTCCGATTCGAACCAGCAGTTCTTCAGATAAGCTGCGCGTTCAAACAAACAAAAAAAGTCTCCATTCATGTAATATATATTAGTATAGATTAAAATTAGAAGCGTTCTGTTTTGAATGTAGTGATTTATTTAATATTTTTTGACTTTTAAATATTAAACTAGTTTAAAAAAATTGCTTTAACAAATAAAATACAATGATCGTGCTCGTTGAATTTAAGATCTTACAGTTGATAAAAATTTATGACTAAAAGTCCCCTTATCTGAATCATTAAAAACTCTTAAATAAATATGAATTCTTTCTATCGTAAAATGATTATCGTCAATAAAACTAGAACTAATAAGAAGTCACGCGAAACATCGCTTAGGGACGATGCATAGTGCAATTTAACCAATTCACGGAAAAGTTATTATGCTATTTCATTTATACTCTAAGACAATCGGTTTTATAACTATGAAGAAACAATTTGAAGGGAACTAATGCATTTCTTGAAATAAAAGATTGTTCCGTGCGCCAACGATAGAGCTTTTGGTTTTGTTTCTTATATTTATGACTGGTATAAATAATGTTCAAATAAACCTGGATTCTAAATTCGTTTTGAATGTAGTTGCTGTAGTTGTTTTGCGTAGTAAAATCTGTAAGAATGGTAAGAATATTGTTGGTTTTAAGTTACTTATGCCGGAATACTGGAAAGCAACTTAAATTTAAGTATAACTTAATCCGGACCGGTTTAAGACCGGAGACTTAAGGCGTCCTTAATTTGCGTATGAGTATTTGGCCGTTTATCACGTAGAAAATAAACGTTTCAACTATGAGTCAAAAAGTTGGTTTTAGCACGCCTTAAGACGGTTGGAATGAGTAAACCACGCACCTTCGCCAAATTGGGTAAAATATCAAAGGCATATTATTACAAACATCAAACAAGAAAGTGGAAATCGAAACGTTACGAAATTCACTGACCGCGGGTCACGCAAGGCGTCACTTAGGAGTTTTTCGTGTGTTCCAGCCGCCATTTTGTTGAAACATGGCATACTAACATTAGTTCGTACGTGCGTAGCGCAGCCAATGATTATATTTGATTTATAGACTGACTTTGCGTTCATTTGTTTAAATTTGCTAATTGGATTAATTTTAGTTTTATTGCTTGTCATTAGTTTAATGGAAGTATTTAAAACTGCGTTGCTAATTAATAGCTGTCGTATTGACGCTATAGTGAACTTCAATCGAACATTTTTAGTGATTTAAAAAGATAATATATATTATTATGATACATTCAAATACCATTAGACATATTACGCCCAAATTTTTAAGAATTACGAATTACGATACGATTGCGTTTCGATAGTTCCTGCTAGAATAAAATAACCTCTTTTTAAAAGTTGGAAAGTCCTTAAATGCTATGGACATCATAAAAAGAATAAACTCCTTGTATTAAAACCCCTACTACCTATGTCTTATCGAGTAGAGGTCCCAAGCAGATGATACCTAGTAAATTTGTTGATTAATTTTAACTGTGTATAGAATTAAAAGCAATTTTTTAAAACACTTATATATCCTATATTAAGGTTTACACGGGAAGAGAAACTACACGAATAAAACCACGTGGTACGTCTAGTCTTAAATAGAACGAGCCTACAAATTGCTCCTAGTTCAATGCTTACGTGCAGCGAATGTTAACATGCGCTAAGGATCTGGGCGGAGTCCTGCCTTAAAAGTCGAGGCTCGTAGATTCAATTCCCTATTGTCCAAAATTACCCAACGAAAAAAACAACGATTAGAATGAAATTATATACTTAAAATTGTTTTAAATTACTTTTAAGCCATATAGGTTTCAATGTATTCGAAATTGTTATTCCTAAAAAATCGTGTAGTGTTATACGAGAAATATTAGTGAAAAAGCTATAGGTAACGTTTGGTGCTAATGCGCCGAATTCTGAATCGCGCTTATGATATTTATTCGAGGCAGGCAATATAGGTCTATACAAATTCTCAAAAAACATCAAACCTTGGCCAGTCAGTGATTCGACTGGTCGAGAATCCTCCCCTTGGTTCAGAGGGAGGTTACAATATCCCCTAAACTAAAGAAAGCACTCTTTAAAGCTATCCCTTTCAAGGCATCTCAAATATTAAAGAAAATATGTAAAATAATTTATTTAATTAAACCCTAAAGAATGACATGGTAACAACTGAATTCTACTGTAAAAGTATAATTGTTTACGTTTTACACCCAATAACGTTCGTTTTATTACCGCATATGAAATGCCATTCAAAATGTATGTATGCAAAATTCATTCGATAAGCTTTTGATACTCGATTACCCAGACAACGAATTTAAAGATTAAATTCGCAAATCAACATTGATAAACTGTATTGAATCTGCGCCACTTTAAAATTGGACTGATAATGCGTAACGCGGCGTTTTAACATGGAATATTCAAAGCTTTATTATTGATCATTTAGATAATATACATGACTACTCTAGAGCTATGTTTGGGTGTACCCAGGTTTTGTAAAAATATATATACCCACCGAATTTTATTATTAAACACAAGTTCATCATAGCAGATCTGCAGAAAAAGGAAACAGTTATATTAAAAAATAATCTAAAGAACACTAGGTCTGACGCTAGCTAGTACTAAGTGTTGTATGCGTTATTTATAATTTAATTTTAAATTTTATTAAAACTGAACTTAACTAAATTAACATTAAATCCCTTATCTAAGTATCTGTAAAAGCATAGCCTTCATACATAATACAATTACAATTAGAATACTTTTTTATATTTCATAACATACGTACAAGTATACCCGAACTCGGTAAAGTCTATTTAAGTAACTAAGTATATTACGTTTAATCCAGTCTAGTTAAGTGAGTCTTTTACTACAACGAGTTTTCTTCGCCAGAATACAATTTGGAATGTATCCAAAGGCATACATACGTCGATCGCTCATAATTCATCAACTCATATCGCTAACAAGTCCCGTACCGCCCTAATAGATAGCCTTCATACAAATTAAAACATATTGTTTCATTCGAAGCATTATTTTTTGTTAATTTATTTTATTTGGTACGTGGTAAGATATTGAAAAGTCGTAGTCGACTTGCATCGGGTGGTACCATCAAAACACAGAAACCTATGTTTTATCTCTGACGAGACGTATTTTTCTTGTTCGAAGCAACGTCGTATTTTAAATCTCCTTTTATTTACTGTTCCCTTTTGAAATAACAATATAATCATATTGTTTCATTGGTATTATTAATTGTCGTTTATTTATTTAATTTGGTATGTAGTTAAATCAAATTGGGTAAAGTCAGGTAGTGCCACGAGATCACAGAAAGCTCTGACCAATCTCTAACGAGACGTCTCTTTCATGCTGCAATAAACATCGTCTTCTCTATCTCATTCTCTATTGCCTATTTTTCTTTTCTATTCTTTTTTAAAATTCTACGCAATTGCAGGGTCCTTGACCTTGCAATTGCGTTCACGGCTTTACCGAGTTAAACTAACAGTTACAAATATTCACCACCTATTGAATGAATAAATATTTTCGCCATTTTTCGTCGAACGCAATCAAGTTCGTTTCGATTACGTTTATATACGATAGATTTTACGAGCGCATGTAGTAGATAGGTACCTACGTATTTTATGAAAACGTTTTTATCAATTGACAAAGGAGTCAAAGCGCGTTCAATTTTATTTTAAACTCGCCGTTGCTCGCGACTTCGTCCCCGGCGCGATCTATTTCTATTATTATGTTATAGTGAGTCAATCTTAGAAGATAGACACATACTGTCGCGAACTTTTTTTTAGATCATTTAAAGAGGAATAATTCTTTCATTCATATTTTTTGGTATCTTGAACCGTTTTCACAGCGCACGCAAAGGAAGCCCTCAAAGATGAATAATATTCCCCGTTTTTTCCACATTTTCCATTATATCTTTGCTCCTATTAGTCGCAGCGTGATGTTACGTAGCCTAAAGCCTTCCTCGATAAATTGTCTATTCAATAAAAAAATAATTTTTCAATTCGAACCAGTAGTTCCTGAGATTAGCGCGTTCACACAAACAAACTAACTCTTCAGCTTTATATATTAAGTATAGATTCAGAATAAAAACACTTGTGAAACGCCTTTTTCGATTAGGACCTAGCGGCGGGCGGACGGCGGCATGCATCGATCCTGGTCGATTACAAATTCACTCGTGTTCCACACTCTTATTCACTTATACCAAAGGTACAATTTTATTGAAATTGTACCTTTAAAATCCCTTCGTATTGACCCTTCAGTTGATATGTGGAGAACCCTTCCTTTGTGCTAGTATTTTGGGCCGTATACCTATTCTATGTTTAAATATATTATGTACGTTAGTGCCTGTGTATTTTACATAATTGGCTTAACTGTAGATACTTTAATATAACCTCTGAAGTGACCTTTAAGAGCTCTAAATGTTATTTTGAATATGTACTATGCATTCATACATTTATTTCATAAACAAAGAGTGGTTTATGAAGCTTTGGGCTAGTGTATTCACAATTTAGTTGTATGGAAATTACATTTATATGTTTCAACATACCAAAGATAGAGAATGTTTATTTGAACGAACTTAATAGTAAATGATATAGGTTAGTGCGTTAATAGAGTTGTTATTGCATGATTTTATTGGTTACAATTTATTAAAAAAACTGAATATCAAATTTTGTCATCTCCCTATAAATAATACGATTACGAAGAAATCGACTTGCTTATAATTTTAGCAAAAACAAATTATCAAAATTAATCACAACGTCCGCGGTGACAGGGGCTTTAATTACGAAAAAGGGCCGTCAATTTCGCTACAATAACACGATCCCTTATTTCGGCTTGTTTAACATGGAACAATAAAATGTTACACCTTTACTTAGCAAGGATTTAATCATGAATATACACGTGGCGGGGAAAACCATGGGGAACGCCGGCTAAATCCGAGCGGCCACTTTGGTCGCCGTATAAATATTTAAGAGGCTACCGTCATTTTACACTACACGACCTACCCGCATTACACCCACCTGATATTATAATGCCAGTAATCATATACATCTCGTCTGGAGCTTAGCGATAAATTACCTTTTTATAGCAGGAAATATTTGATCGCGTTCTTGTGGGGTTATAGAAGCGAGGAAGTGTCCTTGAAGATGGTCTTAAAATAGTTCAAATAATAACATTGAAAGCGTTTAACTTTTTTAACAGACTGTATTGTTTTGTAATGAATATGTTCAAAATGAATATTTTAATAATTGTGATTGTCGCTTCTGATAAATATACTCGTAACGGTAGCTTTTTTTATTTTTATTAAGACTTTGATTATGATACATTTAAATACTTATTATAAGTTCGCTGCTTCGCTTAAGGCAACGTATATTATAAGATGATGAGATTATGTGCTTTTTGAAATAAAACTACTTTTGCTTCAAATGTATTTTTAATTATGGTTGACAGATACAGATTTACGCATAAATTTAAAATAAAGAAGAGTCTGCAAATGTAACACCATTTTGCACATTTCTTGATTTAAAAATAATTTCCTTATAATTCTTAAATGCTTTAATCTCTTGGTTAAAAACACATTTTATTTATATACCAACAAGAACGGATATAAATAGCGTCAATAAAAAGTCAATAAAAGAATCGAGGCCATTGTCGGTATCATATTATAACTATCGACAGTCAACACTCATCTCAATAAACAATAAAAATATTGAAGCAAACAATCCATAATAATTGTATGGAGTTCAAAAATATCGAGTTTAACTCCGCCGGTTGAAAACATATCGTAAATGAAGTGAAATAAAACTCTGAGCGCATCCGTTTGTTTGAGAGTGAAGCTGGTTTACGTACTTGGTTGAAGATTGCTTTAAAATGTAGAATTTTGCGAGCTTGCTGTATTGTGTATCCAATCATTTGATTCTTTTACCTGACTTATACGACGCAATAAGCAAGAAGTATGTGTATGTTTCCATTTTCTAACTTATGAAATAAATCGTATCAAAACTAGACACAGGCTAGAGGAGTTAAACAAAATATATTTATAAATGAAATTCCGTCCTTGAAAAATTTATGTAGGTTATTTAAGTTACGTATTTGGGCTATCAGTAACATAGTATTAGACAATGTCGCTTTCTTCTACCTGTGTTTATGTATGCGATAATCTTTGATTGTATCAGATTTTTAAGCGGTTTTTTAATAGTTAAAGTGGTTCAAGATAAAGATTTATATTTAAAAGCGATCCGGTAAAACTTCCAGCTTTTTTTTTATTTTTATTTTTTAGATTGAATGCGTGTTAGCACATTTATTTTCTGATGTGGTATAAACCTTACTAATATCATAATGCGAAACTTTTTGTGGAAGTATTGAGTATTCGAAGTGTGTATATTTGGATGTGTGTATTTATGAATATATCTAAAAATATACTAGGGATTTAAAATAGGCTGAAGCTTAGAATATATCGTGTGAATTAGTTCTCAGGTAAACAAATATGAACAACATGAATTGGATACTTATAATTTTTATTTAGTCGGGTAAATAAACGTTATTTTGTTTAAATTAGATGTTGGCGAATGGCGTGAGACTGCGATGCGTTGCGGTTAACTTTAATTAACTACCGAATACAAGTTTTCAACCAAATTTGAACATTACATGAGAATGTTATTTGATTCTAATTCTATAAGTTTCGATTAATTAGTTCAAATGTTCACTGATTAGGTTGTTTAAAATTCTTTATTAATTTTTAATATTATAATTATAATATTATTATAATAAATCAAGTAAATTTTAGTTACATTCTTGATCAAAAATTTTACGACTTTTTTCTTTCATAAATTTTGCACCTATTTTCAACATAATTTTCTATTGTTACAGTTATATATCTGTTTTGTTTTCAATATATATTTATTTAAAAACTCATAGAGCAATTCCTCAATATTTCGATTCGTTTAATTGCATTTTGAGAATTAAGTTATTATTATTTAAATTTAACTCGTGTTTCGTAAAACATATTTCACAACACGCTTACTTCATCGACATTTATTTCATTGTATAGTAATTTTAGTGAGTAGAAACATTATTTTAAGTATAAAATATATGTCGCAGAGAGTGACGTCGTACTTAGTACTTGTAGTGTTGCCGAGGTAATGATTATTCGATTATATTGCTTCATAACGGCTCTTTCTAAGGTTCTTAATAAGTTAAACTTCAGAGTAACATATTCACGGCGTATATTCTCGATTACTTATGCACGATTATTTACGCATATGTTTTTATAGCAACTGACAAATGCCACACAATTCTTTTAAGTTTGAATTTAAACATTGTTATAAAACAAGGAGGTTCGACTAATTAACTAATATTGAAATAGTTTTTACTATCTTGATTATTCTTTTCGTCGATCTGCTCCGATATATATTTAAAATATAGTTCTTCACTTCCCTATAAAAGGGTAGATTTCTTTAAAAGGCACACAAATGGCCAGCGAAAGATCTAGAACAGATAAACTTGTCTCAAATCCATTCAATTAAGTGAACTAATTACTACAGATCGACGCTCGTAAATAGAAACTAAAAAAATCAACCTTTATCAGGACGTGGTGCGGATTTCTTTCGCTACGGCTGTATTAGTATTTTAATAAAAGAGGATATTGCTTATAGTTGAAATTTCTTTATGACTCCTCTGTAAGCCTATAATAATCTCCAAACTCTGGTTTAATAGGTTTAGATGACTCTATTTATGACAAAAAGGTCATTTTTATATTTTTTAAAGTCTGATATGACATTTTCGACCAGAGCACACTCTTAGAATGTTTTGGAGGCAATTCACCATCATGTGATTTAAAACAATCATGTGACCTTTTGCTCAGTTGATGGTTATTATATGAAACACTTTTTTCATAATAAAGTAAAAGCGCGTCTGGTCTAAAATGTATTAGCCTTTGAGCCTCGCTCATATGATTGACTCACTCTACCTGATAAAAAAACGGAAGAAAATCAACTCCGCAGCTTTAAAGATTTTAGCATACATAGGCACAGAAGGAACAAAGCAATTTTGTTTTTCATTCATACTATGTATTGATTGATAAAGTTATATAATAATGTAAAAAAAACATTAAGACGAAAAGATTTGCGGGGACAGCTCAGTCATGAATAAATGTATTGGAAGGGAGATTACTCGCATAATGTATGAAGGTAGCAAATATAAAACACATTAACGAAATTGCGAAATAATCTGATATAAATATCGACTTAAAGATTATATGACAATTAGACGGGACGTGGTTTTACCCGCGTAATTTCCACTCCCGGAGCAATATCGTATCGTATGTGTTTGACGATTGACGAATTTAAGCCAAATACATTCTGTAGTTTTATGTTTTTGTGTAAACAATAAACATACACACTAATAATATATGTTCACATAATGTTGATTGGTCTTTATTTTTTTTTTATTCCATTAAGTGGTGAGACGAGCTGGACGCCCTCCTGATGATCCTCCTTTATGATCCAACTATTAACATTCGCATTGTATTATAGCAATAATAGTGTTTTTATACAGACGAATCGGTTTGAAATAACATAAGATTTAAAAGTCTTAGAAAACAATGTGTGTTCTAGAACAATCTAGATCGAATTCGAAGTGGATATCTTAGTAGTGGTAAGAGCAAAGAGAGCTTAGTTTGATAATCTGAAGGGATGAGCGTTAGAGTAGGGGATAGAAAGAATTCCGCTCACGTAACGAACTACTAACTTAGTTAAATAACTCACTGTTGCCGAAACAACGCCCTAACGCGTTTTCGTCATAATAATATCTGTCTAAAGTTGTTAATCGACTGTCTAATATTTTATTCTGAAGTCGTACTCATCAAATACTAGAACTAAAAGTTATGAGACATAGGTAATTTTGCTGGAGACCTCAACACCTCAAGAAAATAAAGCTAAATACAAAGTAGTATAGTACGCGTCATTTATGTTTAGCGCTGGACGAGTATAGCTGCGCATCGGTAGAATCCCGCTCGTAATTGATGTATTGCTGCGAGAAAGACAACACAACTGGGACAGCCAATCAACGCTCGCGCACCCGACGATCACGCGCCCCGCGCGCCGCGCCGTTACCTCGATACCTTATTTTTGACTTCTGCGCGGGTTTCGTTTATCGCTAAAGATTCGTGACACGTACTATACCAACATGGTACAAGTTGGACTCCGACCTTACTGAATTAACTTCCAGTTTGTACTTTTTTGGTACAACTCTCACACAGCAAAATAGGGTACAACAAGTGACGTCACGATAAAGTTCAATACAAAACTAATCTCACTATTTTTCCTTTTTATATCAAAAAAAGGTCTTTCCTGCTCTTTTAGAACTAGTCTTTTATGTCTTATTAGGTACGTTATTCTTCTTCCAAGTCATTGTCGCTCTTGTCACACATGGTCATTATTCAGGTTTTAGTGGCAAGCTTAACAGCACGACGCCACTCCTCTTATGGCCACCTTCCTTGTGGATTCGAGGACTGCTTCTTTTACCAACAAGGTTTCAATATTAACCTAGTATTATACCATACGTGTTATAAACAGTTTCAAAACTAGCTGGTTTAAATCGTAAGCCCGTATTCGCTTTTATGGGGGATTGTATCGCGTGTTGCCCGAAGAGATCGCCTTATCTGATAGCCGTATGGTTTGAGCGCTTCCGTACAATTCTTTGTAATCGTTTTAAGAGATTCCCTATTGTTGACTTTAGAGCTCTTTGAAGTATATAGTTTCGAGAAGTATTGTAAAATCAAAGGTTATTGGATGGAAGTTTCTATTCAATTGTATTGTTTGAAACAAATCCAGTTTAAGGACGGAAGTCATTCGCGTTCTTGAAATACTATAAATTTATCATAAAGTAACACTTTAAAATTAAGTATTTATTGTAAAATAATACTTAAGTTATTAACTTTTTGTCATTCCTAAATATTTTTGTCGAAGGTTCGAACCAGTTATGACGATATTGAACTAAGTAATATCGACAGAAATGGTTAACCAATAGTCCTTGAATAACCAATAGTCCTTATTCCTAGAATATATTTGTCCTTGTTAATAAAATAGAAAAAGGTGGTAGTGTTACATTAAATTCGGCGGATCGGGGTCAAGTAGTGTCATTTCATCAGAGGTGTAATTGCGTTTCGATAGTTTAAGGAGACCCATGGAGACCCATTTTTTCTAACTTATTATTATATTACTTAAAGCTACTGCGCAGAGGGTTTGCTCGTTGGTAAGCCACCACCTCCGCCAATAAGCACACACTAAGGCTTTAAAATAATAATAATAATAATAATAATAATAATAAAGTCTTATTACCTTATAAATGTATGTTTCAACGCAATATTGGTCCATCAATTCCATAATTGAACTATTCCCTATCGAGTCTGACTTTATTTACTTCAATCTATATAAAACCAGTTTCTTTAACATCGAATTCTATCAACAATAGTGCAACGACGATAGCTGGCTACAAAGGGCCTCTCAAGACTCCAGGACTCTTAAAAGACCGTTTGATCTCTTTGTGAAGATATCACCTGGAGGTGATAATTGTGAGAATCATTCTCAACATTTCAACGAAATAAAAATGTTATGCATCTGAAGTTGTGCTGTCTAGGATTGGAAAGGGTGGTACATCATTGTTTTTATAACTTTGATGATTTAAATGTTACTATATTTTGTAATCTAGTGAAGCAAAGATATAAAATAACTAACTAACTAACTAACTAACCTTTGACTATAAAATATAGATATATATATCGACGGAAGAAAACAGAAACGTCGTAACTGACACCTTTGGCCAAAACCCTTTTTTAATCAATTTGAATAATTTATTTTTTTCTGCGTCGAATGCTCTTACTCCCATATAATTACGATGAATAGTAACGATTTTAGGATTTTTTAAGTTTCGCTTCATTTTGAGTTTTTTGACCAAGAAACGGTGTAAGTAACAAAAAAAAAGGTATATTTTTACTGATTTCAATTACGACAATTTGCTGCCTGGAAAAATATGAATCGCGAGGGCTACACCAATTTAATTAAAACATCGATATTATACGTTGTGGGAGTTACTACGTTTTTGCTGCTTGTGATTTGGTCTTAAAGGGTTGCATCTTCCGTGTCAGTGCCAATTACGACGTTATATTACTCAACTCCTGTTTTAAATATTACAATTAAATCTTTTTAAAGGACCATGACGAAACAAAATAATTATTTAACTACAATTTAAAGCGAGCTCTTTGAGCGATTCAACGAACTGTTACCGCCTATGATCGACGCCGACGCTGCCGATCGATACGTGTATTACGCCTCGCAGTTTGCACGCACAACTCACAAGGCGAAGCAAGCGATTGTGCTGTGTTGTTCGTAGTGTGGCGTCCTTACGAGAGTAAACATTGTTTGTGATTACGGAAACTTATCAAGGTACGTTCTATTATGTTATACAAGTATACTGAAACGTCGATTGGATTAAGGTATTTTAAATAACTATCACTTCGCATCGGACTATAACAATTTATAATAGTTCCACCATTACTGTTGTGGCGCATTTTACTTTACCATAAGGGACTTGTTTCACAAGGGCCTTTTGTGACAAATAACAAATGAGAAATTTAGTACTTTTATATTTATTTCTAGATGGCAGGTGCCCGCAGACAATGGGAAGATAGTTTAAAAGAGGGATGAAAACCTGCAATTATGACAAAAAAAAACAAAAATCACAGTTATTGAAGAAATTAGGGCAGATCAATATGGAAATGTTACGCATAATTTTCACTTCGACAGGAATACAGGCAAGAAGAACTTGATGTGCAACAAATTTCGGCTTCAATTCAACCAACTTGAAAAAAACTTATCGAAAAGCAAACCATTCCCAAACGATTTGCAGACGAATATTTAAAGTTAAAATGCAACGATAACTGATAAGTTACCAGATTGTTTACCTGACGCTGAAGATGACAATGTTTGGTTCGGAGTTTTGTTTTTAAACTTATGTTTCATAATCATATCTAAAATATTTTTTAAAATTTGTGATTTCTTTTACAGTTGTAATAAAAACATTATATTTCACTTCAGTTTATTTTTTGTCTTACAGTAACGCCTCTCATCATAATATTCTTAATTTTTACCTATAATAAAATTAATGCAGTTTTACGTCGACGACACTGATTATGATTATATTTAAAACATTAGCACGGTTTGCATACGGAGAAGTGCAATCAGTTAAAGCTTTCTTATTTTCCTAAAAAAAAATATCTAAAATCTCTTCATACATTCTGGACCGTAGTTACAACCTTTTTACTGCTTGTAAAAAATATGCCAAACGCTGTAACCGACATAAAGTACGTCTACCTATTAATTTAGAGAAACATATCGAACGCTAAAAGAAACCTCTATTTTTTTTAAGCTCGATGTCCAGAAATGATAAATCTAGCACCTATAGAACAAAACCTATGACCAAAAATGTATTTTTTGAAAAGTTTTTTGGCTCTGGTGTACAATTTCATTTTTGTCAGTTACGACGTTTATGTTTTCCTCCGTCGATATAGATATAGGTCACTAAAAAGTTTTTGGCTACAACCATGAAATGTTAAATCATATTAGAACCCAAATATAAAATAAATAAGTGTCGTCGAAGGAGGACAAACCATTATTAACAAGAATTTTTAAAACACAGGGAACCAATTAAACCAATGAAATATGTTAATTTAACCAATTGAATATTTGAATGTTATGGTATATACAATATGTAAATCTGATTTTGTAGTACTTTAGAAATTGACTGTACTAATCTGCACAATAGTATAATAATATTTTAAACCAATAAATTGTCTAAAAAGATGTCGATAAATTTAGGGTTATCATGTATTGTCTAATTAATAATCCTAATATCTTACTTAAAATTCTCGCATAGAAACCCAATTTACCCATCGAGAGATTTTTTCCAACGTAATTAGAAAGAGTTTTCTAATTACGGAGTAGATGCTGTTTAACAAAACCTAATTGAAACTTAGATTAGACTGTTATCTTTGGACATTTTCCAGTGCATTGCAACTGTAATGTAGCGGGCTAATAAGATGCCTTGGCGAGGCTCTAACATAACATTTACATTTAGATATTATTGGACGTAGACCATCTAAGAACTGCGTCTAACGAAGTCTATTATTTTACAAGCTTGGTTTTATCTTGGCTCAACGTCTTATTTGATTTACTTAACTTTAACGTAACATAATTATAAATTTTTACACTCATTTATGTTTGTATTAAAATACATAAACCTTTCCTTTGAATCATTCTATTTGAGAAAAAACTGCATGAAAATCGGTCGCGTAGATTTAAGCATAGGGTCAGATAGATGAAAGCGATTGATTTTATAGTATGTAATTATGTTACTTTTCGATAATATTTTAAATTAATATTCTGATTTAACGAAAAATTTGACATCGAATAAAAAAATTGGAGGTAGTTACTGAAAGTACTCTTGATAAAATATTTCTATATATTCAATTATTGCTTATTCCATGTTTTAAGTCTTTATACACCGCCGTTTGAAGTTCCACGACCTGTCTCGAAAACATTTCTCAAAACCTTTGTCCTTCCACGACAAAAGAAATGCTTAGGAAAACACTTTTGATATAATAAATTGAGAGCGTTCGTGCCAAACGTAAACCCAACGAATTTATCAAAAAAATGTTTTATTCATATTATCTTGACGTATATAATTTTTGCACTATGGAACTATAATTGCTATGTTTATAAGCTGCGAACAATGATTTCAAAATAAGAACTTTTGGGGGTCTCATCTTAACTTCAAAATAATAAGAGATTCATCTATATCTGAAGGTAAAGTAAAACATTTATTCAGTCTGGACACACCACACATTCTAAAGGGCTTCTACATCGCCATGATATTACGAACAGTAATATAGAACAGACCATAGTCTGTAAAGCAGATTCTAAAGAAGAAAATTAGTGACGATTCTCGACATCGAGAAATCTTTAGTAGTTAATTCGAAACTTTTCTTATTATGTAGAATAAAGTGTAGTATATAGTAGGTATAGATCTCAATTATTTTACCATACGTTTTGAATTTTAATTACCTTGCCTTGAGGTATTTGTTATAAAATTCAATATAAATATTTGAAATAGTAGTTTATCTTTCATTACGTTGTGCAATATTTTTAACTAAACATTCTCAAAATAACCTCAAACACGTATGTAGGAAATTCACATACAATTTTTCAATATTTTTCTGCATCTAAAAACTTATTTACGTTAAACAAACAAACATGTCTGTTATTTCAGGTGTCATTAACATTCGATTGGATTCCTGTAGTCTCAGTAATGGCGAGGAACGGGAATTAATTAAAAACGTTCGCAAACGCCCTCGAGGAAATATCAAGGAAATATTTAATAAACATTCAAGATAAAGTTTAAAGGTTCAAGTTTGTTGTTGGTCGGACTTAATGTATTTACAAGCAAACAGGTATAATTTAAGACCTCATTAACGCGGTTAGAACGGTTGATGGGCAAAGAAGATTTTGGAGAAAGAAAATTTTGGCGATTTTTGGGAGATGTTTTTGTGTGATTAATTTAGGTTTAATTGTGTTTGGGTAACTATATAATTTTTAAAGGTTTGTAAATTATATAGTATAATGTTCATTTTTGTTATGTTAATGTTAATCTATTTTTCAATCCGCAGTTTCATAAGGTTTGAAAAATAGATAAACATATTGGTTGTGTTTTATTTTTATTATTATTATTATTATTATTAATATGTCATGCATAGTAAACATCATAGTATTGACTACTATCGATTTTAATAATTAATTTTTACAAATATTTCTTAAAGTACGCGGCGATTCTTAAGAAGAAAAAAGGGTATACGTAAGTTACATAAGGTATAGTATACATTACGGGTACATTACCTGCAGTATAGAAACCTACAGCGTGAACGAAGTAGTGTCAGGCCAGCTAGTTTTACCACCATTCATTCATAAAAATATCTATACTTATTTCACAATTAGGTACTCTTTTTAGTTCCATTTCAAATTTTAATAATAAAAACTGCGTTCAGTTATTATTATTGTTCGATAACGATGGTAATTTTAAAACGTATGCATTGTTTTTATGTCCAAAATATTAAACACAATCCATTAAAACACAATTTAATTATGAAAAAAATATTTTTACAGTATATAATAGTTTTAATAGGTAACATAAACAAAGTAAAAAACTATTTTTTTCTCGTGTTATTAAATAAGCATAGAGTCCCGTCATAATCCCCATTATAGCAATCATCTTTAACTACAGTGATAATGATGGCAGAGCTCCGCACGCAACGCAATAGCTATTAGTATCACTTTTCCATTTCGAATAAGCGTTTATGATTGCATTAATTGCTACCTTTCTGCTTCAATTTTCAAAACTATGCCTCTACGTTGCTCCAATGCATTCCGAAGCATTTTAAATTTCACAAAAATACGCCCGCACAATACTGTTAACATTTTGTTTAACGAAGCTTTTGTAAAAAACAACGAGAAGATTCTTTATAAATTTAAACATTATCAGATATCGGAAAAAGTTAAAAAGCGTACGCAGTAACGTTATTTATAATTGGATTTCGAGTTACTAGAATTATATGCGGTGATTTAAAGTTCTTTGTTATGATAAATGAGCATTCATAAATTCAAGATGAAATAAAGCAGAGACGTCGCTCCAGAATTTTCGTCTACTTCACAATTTACACAAGTTGCTGAAAGTTCCCAGATTGGCATTAATGTGAACCGCATCGTTGGTCGATCGTAAACAAAACAACAACAAGTTAGGGCCACAATTTTTGGGTTTTATTAAAACACGTCAATCACTTTTGCTTGTTTAATAAACGGGAGCATTGTTTTGAGCTCCTCCGGGATTGTGGTGTAAGTTCCGAGATTAATTCTTGACGAAATAACGGTTACTAATACGCCGCTTCTTAATGAACCGTTGCTTGCAAAAGTTATAAGGTAGTTCAGTCGACCACAAAAATATCGTTAAGTCTAAATTACAAAACTTCTAGACACTATATTTATATAGCGTATTTAGAGTTTGCTTTTGATATCACCTGAGTTCCTGTTCAGTATCAGTAATACTTAGATCTTAAAATAGTCTTAATACTAATAAGCACGGAAGTAATCTCCTAGTCTAGTAGAAATTAGTGACTTTGCCAATCATTTGCTCAGCATGAGCTTAGGATAATGACTTTAAATTTAAGTAAGTCTTATCAAAGTGTAAGTACACTTGAAAATTTCAGTCCAAATTAAAAATAACTTAAAAATAATATTACTATACACAAACCGCACTACAATGTAAGATTATTTCTAGATAAAATCCAGCTTTGAAATGCTGGTACAGACGCGTCCAATTTTGCAGATTTGCGCTGTAGCTAACAATAAAATCCGTCTATGCCGTAAAATTTATAGCTCCTCGAATCCAGGCAGCTTGTATTGCATATCTCGTCATTCGCACTGGCACGTTTTATAAGCGATTTGGATATCTTAACAGCTATGTATGTGTGCTGGGCTATTGTAATGTTCGGGAGTGGACATCGTTTTGCGTGTGTAAGCGGTTGCTTGCCAAATTATATTATGCCAGTTATGGAAAACGTTTAGTGGACTAGAAAATAATTAACACATATATAGATAATCCTACTAATATTATAAATGTGAATGTTTGTGAGACTGTATGTTTGTTATGCTTTCACACAAAAACTGCTAGATCAATTAAGTTGAAATTTGGTATGTAGCCTATATACATAGGATACTTGATACCCCGGTGTTGCCCTGGGAACGGGAACTATGCGTAGAGCAGCTAGTTACAAATAAACTCTACCCTAAATGATTGCGTTGATAATCACCGAGAAGAGGTTCACAAGATTAGTCATCTCCAAAATACACAAATTTAAATGAATAAATATTTAAGAGTTAAGATGTTTCCTAGTATTCATATATTTGAGATGGTATTATTGGCTCCGCTTAGCGTGGGACTACATCCTGCTGAAGTGTTATAAATCTGACCAAATATCGTTTTAAAAAGAAAACTTATACACCCTACCTGAAAATGTGCTAGACATTATCATCTTAAACACTCAATGTTATATTATTATATACCAAAATTATCTTGTAATTAAATTTATAATTTTTCTGACATATTATAAAAATATTAGTCTATTTTGCAATATTTAGTAGTATGATAATTTTGTTTGATTATCGTCAAACAAGCATGTCATAGTGTTTACTAATATACGAAATCTATTGTTTGTTTGAATGGCTCATAGTTTCTAGTAAATAGTGCTATGATGATGCCATTATGAATATGAAAAAGCATATTATACTTTACACTAAAATATGAAGCTGAAAACCGTCATTGTTCAGTTAAAGACCCTTTTCACATGAGCGTAAGTAAATAAAAGACTCTATTAAAACTGACCCAATATTACGAGCTATACTACAATCAATTAAAGATAAAATGTACACTGACGAAAACGTAATAAGTCCTCTTCCTCATAGCTAGAACATGAATTTATATTTTCGGAGTAAGAAAGTCTTAAATGGGTCGTAACTTGAGAACAAAAAATTTACGAAGCAAAGGTTAAAATTTCTATTGACCTTTTGTCTCGAAATCGATTCTATAATGAATCGTCTGGGAACTCCCTAAAGGCCTAAAATTGGTGTTCATTTTCTGAAACTCTTTAAACTTATTGGTAAAATTTATGTCTAGACTTCATGTTTCGGTATATATTATAACTTTTTGCAATTAGATTTTAACTCCGCAACTAACTAGTCTTTAAAATCTTAATATATATACTCGTAAATCTCGTGTCACAATTTGTCTTCAATGGACTCCTAAACCACTTAACCGATTATAATAAAATTTGCACACCATGTGCAGTTTGATCCAACTTAAAAGATAGGATAGCTTACATCCCGGTATTGCCCCGGGAACGGGAATTACACGGGTAAAACCACGAGACACAGATAGTAAACTTATAAATTGTCTATAATTTCAAATATGTGTGAATAAGCACTGTTATATTTTGAATATATATTCTTCCTTTTTTAACCCTTTCTCCAGTTTAAAAGTAGCCTATGTTCTTTCTCAGGCTCTAGACCATGTGTACCAAATTTCGTTCTAATTGGTTCAATAGTTTTAGCGTGATGAAAAGACAGACAGAGTTACTGTCGCATTTATAATATTTGGTATGGATAATATGCCTCTTTCGACTATTGAATTTGTATGTTCTACGTGAGTTGTCAATAAGTAAATAATGTTTTAGTCCTAATCACTTTTAAAAGAGATTAGTTAGCAATTCTTTAGTCACTTATGAGACTCCTAACACTCCCATAGCGAACTCCCAAACTCTTTACCGTAAATATCGTTAAAATTCCGCACATGATTATAACATTCAAGAACACAAAGGAAAAACAAAATTGAAATAAGATACTGGATAACTTTGAGACACGTTCAGGAACTTGATTAAAAATATCCCTTTGATCTTAAATTCTTACCCTTTCCTGCCTACACTCTGCGTGAATTCGTGCGAGCTTATTTAATTACTGAGGGAGATAATTGGTTTAATTTAGTATATTTAACTGGTACGAATCGAGTATACTTACAGTAGTGGTTTCATTAGGTTAAACCGATTAATTCTTACGACATCGTAAAACGACCGCTTGGTGCAGTGCTAGCACAACTGCTTTCTGCGCGAAGGGTCGTGGGTTCGATACCCACACCGGAAAAATATATTTGTAATTTACATTTGTGTTTTTCTTGGGTCTGGGTGTTGCTATGTATTGTATTTATGTATTTACAAAAGAAAATTATGTATACGTAATTTATTCCGTTATCTAGTTGCCATAACACAAGCTTCGACTTAGCACTAGATGGCGCTGAGTATTTATAAATGTCCTGAAAATATTTATTATTTATTTATTAAAAAAAAAACTTTACCATGACGATTCAAAGTTAGACTTAGTTTTTTGTGTTATTATTTGTAACATAAAAATATGAGATTCGGAGTTGCTAAGCGTAAGTAATTTTGATAGGTAATTCTTATTTTAGGATATTAAAAAAGGAGTTTTACAGTATAAGGTGAAAGGTAGGATCTAGTTTTTAATAAAAACGTCCATAGAACATTTTCGTGAACAAAAGAGTAATGAAGGCTTAAATTATTTTAATTATCGAACAAGCAATTAATAACCGAAGTTCCGAAATAAGTAATTGTTATTTTAATAAAATTGTTCGCAGTTTCCTCGAAATATGTTCCATACAAAAAATCGCGAGGATTAAAAAATAATTTGTATAAATAGAAAGGAAGAACAAATATATCGAAGTTGAATAAAAATTAAGATGAATAGTCCCACAAAGTCGCGAGTGGAAAGTTGGTGCGATTTAAAATTTCTCTCCAATAAATTTAAGTCATCGAAGTATCGTGCTTAGTATTTATCAAAAGACTTCAAAAGTTTTCATTCAATGGGAGTACAACATTGTACCGATAATTAAGGGGTCTCAGTTGGAAAGTATTGCTAATGAAGGTTTAACAAGAGAAGTTTTTCTTTGCCGCATCGACGACTTGCGAAAATGGTCCTTAATGGAGTTTCATCGTGAAAATATGCATATGGATGATATAAAATTTTGGAGTAGCACCTTTTTTACGCGATCTTTATACTATTAGTATGCTCGTCTTTAATTTATTTATTTTGTTTTTTTTTTAAAGGTGTTTTTATTTTTGACAGATGATTAAGCTATGCTATTAAAGGAAGGTATCCGTGAACCCTACCCGCTTCGGCAAGACGGGATATAGCGAGCTTTTTGGTCGGTAGAAGTCCGATATAACCCATAGAGTTGAAAATTATCCCACTAAAAATGAACACTAAATAGTTAAGTTTCTGGGCGGACCGCGAAACACAATCCTTTAAGCAATAGGTAGTTATTGAGTATTTTCGTATTGTCCGTCTTGTGTTGTCCTTTTAATTTAATTCATGTATGTATGACCTTTATTTTTGTTTAATAATAATAATAATAATAATAATAAAAACATTTATTTTCTACCACAATATGCTTAACAGTTTTAGTAACATATTGTGGGAGACTGGTGCCTAAACTAAGCTTTTGGCCTGTATTTCAGGACACCAGGTTAATAAACGTAATGGGTGCAGAAACCCTTAAATAAATACTGTAACATTACAGAAAGTGATCAACTCTACCATAAAAATGTATATATTACATGCTTAATTGCCCATTATCTCATTTAAATCTATAAGTAAACACACGAATATTAATCGTTTAACCCGTAAAGCGTTAAAGGGAATTTATAGAAAAATTAATTTCTGCGTAGGAACATTACATGCTCGGCATAATTGCAATTAGATTCGCGCAAATGAGTCTCTTTTGAGTGCTCGGTAAAATCAACACGGTACGGAGAAGCCACAATTTAAAGTTAATTAAATTGTGCACACGTGGCGCGAACATCGCTACCAATAATATAGTTACAGGCGTTTAAATTTAACAAGCGTTTAGTTGAGTGCTAAGGAAATAGATAAACATATCATTTATGTATGGATAACTGGCATAACACATTTTGTGTGTGATTTTTATGACCCTATGTAACTTATATTTAACGTAAAGGATGAAAATAACGCAAGTGTAGTTTCTGGTATCTTTATAATGGGTAAGCCGATAAACTATAACATAAGAGTATGAGGGCGCTTTTTTGAAGTTATCAATATCATTTTATACTAGACGTGATCTGCGGTCTTACCTGCATAGTTTAAGCTGCCATAGCAATACCGGAATAAAATGCATACTCATAGACGTATAACGCATAGACTGATAGTCCCTTAATATTCGGTCCACCGTAAGTGAAGTCAAAACCATTGATGTAGGTGATAAAAGCACGTTCTTATAATCTCAGTGTCATGATGACCCAAAGGATCGTTGCGTAGCCGTCTTCTTGTACAATTGCGTGTTTAGTATTGGGGCAAATGTCAGCATTATAGTCCAAGGAAACAGAGCTTTAAATAAGAATTTCGGATAAAACTTGACATAATGTACTTCGAAAGATCCAAAAACGAATAGTGAAAGTATTTTTTAAATTCATCCTCAATTTAACGTTTATCAACTTATGATTTGTTAAATTTATCGTTATCATTCGTTAGCTTCTAGCAACCCTATCTCGGTTAGTTTTGATTTTAGCGAAATAATTATGTATAATATCATTTTGATGTAAATTTTTTTGTTCTATAACTTTCATAAAAGATAATATTTGTTATTGATTGATTGAGTGTGATTTAATTTGAATTGATTTATAAAAAAAATATTGGTTTTGGCCAACTGAGTACCTTACGATTATATTTATTGGTTTAAAGTGAAGAAATATCATTTAAATAATAGATAAGGATTTTGAGTTTCAGTAACTAGGATCGTGGTCATCCCAAGGATCGTCACGTAGCAGTCTCGTTGATCAACTGCGGGTTATGTACTTTCCTTGTACCGAGGCTTTGGTGATGGAAGTAGCTTAAGCGACTACTTATGTTTATATTTATAATACGTTTTAGTTTATAAATATACAACTCGTTTAAAGCATTTCGTATAAGTTGTTTATCTTTTATCAATTCTTGTTATTTTTTAAACAAAACAATCTTAAAATTTCTGAATATGTTTATACTACCTATTTTTATTGTGCTTAAAATAATATTTTTTCTGTTAAGGATTTTACTACAGAATCAATATAATGAAGACAATAATTTTCCACCCATTACTAGAGATTGGCCTTAGGAACTAATGGCCTTAGGCCTTATTAAATAAAATTTAGAATAACATACGTATAACTAATAGGATGGGAATTGTCCAAATCCAGTCAAACCATAAGTTCCAAAGGTGGACTTATGAGTCATCTCGTCCAGAAAAGTTATGACCCAGGAGAATAATATAAAAATAATAATATATACATATTAAATATATAAAAGACTATACTAAATCTGTGTTCTGTGAATGTGTGTTTCTTTCTTTTTTTTGTATACACTTACTACCGTCATGTACTTCTTTATTAAAGGTTGCTTAGAAGAGATCGCTGCCAACAATAAAGCCGCCATTTGTATGTATATTCCTTTTTTTTCATGTATCTTACGTGTTATATTTCTGTTAATGTGTATGCAATAAAGTGTAAAAATAAATAAAATAAATCTTTATAGTGATACCTATAGCTGAGGCGATTTTAATCGTTATATGTGACGGATACCGCTTCGCCCAGCACTGCCAGCGGGAGTGTACCACGTGCAAGTAACGACAACAGTTTGCGAGGACCGCAACATTATAATTAATTTGATGAGCCTCCCTCGGCCCGTCAGCGAGTTTCTGACTACCCTCCAGTTGTGTGGATGCAAACATTATATACAACTAGGTCTGAAACTCAGCATAAGGATGAAGAAACGTAAAACAAAACTATTATGGGTCATTATCATTTTGATTTTTAAATACTTCAATATAATATCGAAAGTTAGGTATTTATAGTTTTATAAAGAATTTATAATCATGATTTCTTTCCTTAGTGAAATCGAATTAATAAAATCATTAATCATTCTTGAGACAAGTTAAATACGTTACATATAAGGCTCTCGATGTAAGTCTCTACGTGTCGAACCCTCTATACAACTACACAAACTGTAAGTGGTAGAAAATGTGGATTCAGTAGATCATACTAAGAGGGCAATGCATAAGGATAAATCGAACGAACGACGAACTCCTTGAGGGAAAAGGAGGCGGTTATATCAGAGTCACACGAAATGGTACCACTACCACTTAAACTCATACTCATTAAACTCATCATCATATGTTTCTTTCACCTTGACAAGGACGGACTCGTCGAAACGCCACTAACAGTATTTCCCGAACTCGATGATATACTATTTATTAAAATATATTCTTGTACGAATTCAGAACCAAGAAATATTTGTAGTGGGTGGAAAGTAAATAAGGCTTGTTTTGATTTGAAATCAAACGTTTAGCTGTAATGACTGACAATTATATAGAAGCACTCGTAAATCCGCACACTTTACTCAGATGAAACGGTAGGATCGCTTTTATAGTCCATACCATTCCCTGCTTCATTCTACATTAATTAAATTCAAGTCTTGTTTTGATATAAATAGCTTGTTTAAGTCGTCTTAACTAAATATAGAAATATAATACGTCATAAAATTCAAACCATAAATTTAGATCTGCAATTTTTTTATACATACATACATAGGTACATACATGAATCTAAATGAATCTCATGCTTTTTTCATTCCAAAATTGTTTATCAAAATCCTGTGAGTAATTCTCGAAATAATCAATAGGTCATGAACTCTTTATTAAATTTTGTATCCAAGCCTCAGTGTCACTAGTCTCATTATGAAAATCAAACAGGAACTATTCAACAATACACCTACCAGTTATCGCGTCGCCCGTTCGCCGACAATTTGTCGGTATTCACAGCGAAATTACAATTC
This sequence comes from Eurema hecabe, assembly GCA_026213755.1. Taxonomy (NCBI): domain Eukaryota; kingdom Metazoa; phylum Arthropoda; class Insecta; order Lepidoptera; family Pieridae; genus Terias; species Terias hecabe. The sequence continues at coordinate 7,495,405 of JADANM010005989.1, forward strand.
ATGTATAGTGTATACGCATCTATTTGTGCTGCGACAATAGGAGTGTTTACGTTTCCACTGCGGGCGATCCGTTTCAAACAGCAAAAACATATTGAGATTAAATCGACGGTGCTGGGTCGAATTTTCAGTTTCGAACTTGCTACTTGGAGATTAGGAACATCGTACTAGGATTCCAAAAGGGTAAATGAAATGGTATGTTCGATGAATACATGGTAACATATTGTCTTTGAATTCTTATAGAGATGTTTCATTGAGAAGTTTAATTTTAGGAATCTATATACATATAATAAAAACGTAACGAGTCGCTGTCTGTACATGGAAGATATATGCGAAATAATATTATAGGAGACCTTTATTAACGCAATAGAAGCCAAAACAATGATTTTTGGAATTTTATTAAATTTGTCTGTTTGTCTGTTTGTTTGTGCACGCTAATCTCAGAAACGACTTATCCTATCTATATGGGGTTTTTAATGATATATTTTAGTTTCTTAATATATTTCTAGCATATATTCAAAGATTCAACTAAAAATAACCCAACCGGTAAAATAATATGAAAGACTCCAAAACATTCCTATAAAACCTTTATTTTTATACGTATACAATATTTGGCATTGAAGCATAAAATTTAATATGGTATCTCGATCCAATATTAGGTAGTCCGGAAGCAAAATACGGTTTCCCTTTCAGGCCGAAGTCAGTTCAGGTAAATAATGATCTTCCTTATCGTACGAAGTAATCGGTGAATGAAATGTGCTCACTAATTTGTTACTGAACACAATATTGACCCAGTTTCTATTTAAAATAAACGTTTGGTTTATTTGTTAGACAATATTGGTGTGCTGGTTTTGGATGTGATTAATAAAGTTGGTTTATTTGTTTAATGTTTTATCTGAAGTAAACTTACTAACTAAAAATAATTAAAATATGAAAAATGATTTAAAAGATCAAATTAATTAATCAATTATTATCAACGTGTAATTTAAAAGGAAAAAAGTAGTTATAACGAAGGTAAAAATAATAATCAAGTATTTTCGGTTATAAAAGATTTTCTTAAACATTTACGCTAGAGATTTCACTAATGAAATACCTACTGATAAGGATTTTTGTAGTGCTAAATAATTCTAATATTCTATTAAAGATTAAGACATTGGGACTATAATTTTATTAAAATCGATGATAAAATATCGTTAATTTGTAAGGAGATGCAGAAATAGAGGAATATATCGCATGTCCGAGTGTATAATCAAGAAAATCGTTTAACTAAAAGTGGTAGTCACGCATTCTGAGAGAATATGGCACAATTAATACGAGTAGCCAGAGTCTAGTGCAAATTGCTGATACGCTCCAAATTGGATACGCTGCGCAATCCTGCTCTCCTGGTAGATACGAGTCGGATTGCTGACTTCACTTGCAAGAAATATTTTTGAATTAATCAAACAAAGTATGTCCGGTGGGTTTTTTTAAATCTTTAGTAATTAATCATAAAAATATGATAAAGTTTCAAATCTGATTTTCGCAAATTTTCTTTTAAGATTTGTATTAGGTAGAAAATTAGGTGACTAACTACTAGGTGAGACGTAACACTTTAACTTGAATATATTCGTATTCTTATTTAAAGCTCAACTAAGCTAAGAAAAGGATACTCCCATTAAAGGACACAGCAATGCCATAACGCTGACTAGTTCCTTGTCTTGCTTCCAAACAGAGCAAAAACCAACTTATGAAGACACTCTCCATTCTTCGCTAAATTCAGAATCAAACTACAAGTTCAATACATTAAACTAGACACATTTAAGAGCCAATATATCTGTCCAAGTGAACTCCCATGTACTAAGTTATTATGAAAGAAATTTTCTGACAAAACCAAGTGACCGTTATACGTTCAACCGTTGGTAATTATTGTACAGTCTTAGTTTTATTTGCTATTGTCCGTTGATAATTGTTTACGATCTTAATTGCACTTATGACTATTTAAAGGAATATTCGGAAACTGCGAGGCTTGATTTGTTTTTGTTGTTATATTTAGTCCATTTATGCAAAGGCGTGCTAGGCCTAGAAGATTTTGAACATTCCTTTTTAAATAGGCTACAATATTTACAAGTGCTACTATTAACGAGAATATATCAAAACAAATTATAATGTAATTTTACAGTAAACATATTAAGTTTGTTTTGTTTTGATGTAGTTAGAAATGTAGGCGGATACAGAGTGGGTTTTAATCAAATAATGATTAAGTAATGAAGTGTGCGCTTAGGCTTAATACCTAAAATAAAAAGGTCTTATTATAAAAGACTTGAAATATGTTTCGATGTAAATATATTTTTATGCTAGAAAAACTAAAAAGTAAAACAGATTGCATTGAAATCTTACATAAGCTGAAATAAAAGTATGAAAAGCGTCACATATAAAACTGTTACATACGTATTGGTTGCTGCAAAGAACGAAGTAATTTTAAGTCTTCTTATTTATAAAATGTTTCCCTTCTTTAAGGATTATTCGAAATAAATCGTAGAAATCGAAATATCTGTAAGTACGTTCAAACGATGCGATTATTTTCTCGAACGTGTTTTCTAATTTTTTTGTACAGGAAAGGTATCGGAAATAATGTTAAACCTTCATAAAAGTACGTTTAAGAATTATATAAGAAAGCTAAATTAGATAATGCTCTTATGTGTGTCTGCTTAAAATGATTTAAGAACTTGATGTGATTTTTATTTTGATATGTAATGACGGCATTTGAATAGTACTGCGACATCAGCCTCAAAAAGGATGCAGAAGGAAGAGGGGAGGGGTTAATAGGAATAGTATGTACTATGTCCTAGTATGAAAGAGTAGTACTACGTAACTAATAGAATTAAGTGAAGAAGATATGAAGTGGGGACACGAGCTGGGCGCACTCCTGATGGTAAGAGAAACGCCAGTCCATAACCAATGCAGTGCTTTAGAACTTTGCTAAAACCGAACTCCGGACGGGGGTGCACATCGAGGCTCTCCATTTTGAGTCATAAGATGTTAGACTCATCGTTCCAGTAATTACATTGGCCACAGTGCCCTTCAGACCGTATATATAATAGTATGGATTTGAAAAAGGATATACTATAAGGAGGAAATTGGGCCTCCTACGCTTCTGCTCACCGCTAGAAACGTGACGAGATGCCATTAACACCTTTGTGTGGGAAGATGAGGCCAACCACATGCCAATCGCGCTTTTGAGGCTATTTTTATCTAAATCGTACAAAGTGATTATTTTTTGAGAGTTAAGTTAAAAGTTCCTCACAGACCAATAATAAAATAATTGGCATTATTTCTTTAAACTTAACAAAATAATTACAATAAATAGCAATCACCTTTCAATAGAAGTAGATAATTTTACCAAGATAAATGAAAAGTCGTTGATGTAAAATGCTAGAATACTTTCTCTTAAGCGTTCATTGGTCCTACAATTTTAACTAAGGGAACTGATGAAATTCCAAACAATAGTATCTCATTTTATTGTAGACGTCTTGCAATGAATGCTACAGTCTGATAAGGAATTTGTAATTAATTTGAAAGATCTTGTTGTAGGAAATGTTTTATTTTTAAATAGTCTGTTAGCATTTTTAGATTTAAATATGTAGATGTCTTATTTGATACTAAAATCAGAAAGTAATGTTATGCTATGCTATGGTAATTAGCTACAGATAAATGCCTAAAAATGAACAATAATCAATAGCAGATGATGTTACAAATACACATATTATGCTATTTGTTTATAAATATGTACATGGATACATTGTTTCAGTCGTAGGTTATCCACTACTGGGCAAATAATTAAGATTGCAGCTGATGACGTGAGTAGATTATTAAATGTAGGCATCGCTGAAGCGAAGGCCATAGGAAAGACAGGCAGTATTTTCCAACTACGGAGCATTGTGCGACATTTCGATTAATCTCAAATTAAGGAAAAACATTTGATAATTTTCTGTCACTGCACATGTAAATGCTCGCATCAAGTGAAATCACTGCTTAGTACTTTTGAAAGAGCTGGATATATGAATATAGATAGATGTAGTTGAAACATCTAGTGCTATAATTCTAAAACTATGAGTATTGTTAAGAGACTTAATTATTAATAGTTCAGTATTCAGACTTATGTTTGATACAGCGCCATCTAGTCCCACGCTAAGCTAAGCTTGTATTACGGCAATAAGAAAACTGTAACATTATGAAAAAATATGTGAATTCAACGCAAAATACATGTGTCAAACAACAAAACGACGAAACGTATTATAACAGTAATTGTTTTTATACGCCATTTCCTTAAGCTTAAATTTTGTTACGAAGAATACGTAATGTTGATTTCCAAGTATCAAAAAGGATTCAAGGATATTATAATATAAGACGTGGTTACACATCATGAAATTACACTGAACAATAATATGTTATAACTTGTTATTTCCGAGAATGTTCTGTTTTAAGCTAAAGTTCCCAAGTTAGCTCATTTTATGAATAAGCAAGCAAATTCTCATGTGTGTTAGGTAGTAAACTTGATTTCCTTTATGTGAAATTATATCAATTGTTTTAAGTTAGCTTTAAGATAAGTTTGTTGTGGATTAAAATGTGTTTATTCGTTAATTATTTATCATTCTACTACTCATCTGATTTTCATGCATTTTTTTATCACATAGACGGAATCTATCTCTTGTTTGGTCCCTAGTTCTTAATAAAATTAATATTTACACTAGATAAATCTAATGAATACCTAGTTTTTATAAATTATGTTGTTTATTATGGCATCTTTGCATAGGTAAAAAATAGGTATATATATATAATTATCCTTTATACTTAAGAAATAATGTTCGAAATAATAAATTGATAAACAGATGTGTATTTTACATACGTACATAATTGATTTTCCATATTAACGAGTAAATATATATTTCATTTTATCATCTCATTTTCCTCATATCATTGTTCATACACCGTTAAAATTATTCATACGGATAGCATGCAAGCATTACTTTCGGCTTATAAGGAACACTTACATTATTTTCTGCTTACAGACAAGATACGCAGACGAACCCAGGGGACGAAATTGTGAATTATTTAGCATCCGGATGTAAACTCCGCCGTTGATATATCGCCTAAGCACGCAGAGAATGTATTTTGATATTAGAATTATTTAGTATTAGCACTTTTCACGTATTTCGTGAGATTTTATAGGTCAGAGCCGTAGCTCATGCATGCTTATAAAATGTAAGCTTTGCGTACAAATTTGCTGGAAACCGGCTGATATTTTGGAATTATACCATTTTTTTTCGTAACCTCCACGTCTGGTAACTTAGCTGGTGTGTCGGCTGATGGTGTAATACTACAACATAGAAATTCTTATAAAGAAATATCTTTATTCATACTAATAATAATAAGCCTTTTTATTTCCTGTTAAGTAGTAATACAAGTGTAGATACAATGTTACACTACAATATTACATTAATATCTTTATGTTAATAAAGTACTATTAAGTGAAATAATACTACCTTAATGAACGGGAGATGGGAAGAAGCTATAACAAAGAACGCAATGAAAAGAAGGATTTGATAATAATTATTAGTCTACAACACTTCAACCACTGCTATGTGGTACTTGACCATAATAAAACTAGGTACCATTCTTGATATTTCTGCACAAATGTTCGACGTTACAATCTACTAATGAAATAGAGAATAAATAAATATAAAAATATAAGAAAAATAAAACATTATGCACAAAGTTGAATAAATAACATCAGTGAATCTAAATATATCTCCCCAATGCACTAATTAAATGCATGTTTGTACATTTATACCCCAACTTTATATGAATTAGCATGCACACACCTCGCTTTGACTTTAAACCGATTCAAATAAATGCAAATATTCACAGAGCGTTAGTTAGTGTGGAATTGCACGTACTAATTAGTACGGGGTTGCTTTTTATTTATTAAATTGATAATTATTAGGTCACATTCGTAAAGAATATTCTATTAAAATTTGACTTTACTTGAAAATTTTGAGTAAACTTGACTAGAAAAGCTATTCAAATAGTAAATATTATGAAACATCTAAACATTAATCTATTCGAAAAATAAACGCCATGATATAAGGATAAAATAATATCATTAATACTATTCAAAATAAAAGGAATTAAACCTCAAGTAATGAAATTTTCAATGGCTAAAGGTCGCTTGCTATAATTTCTTCCTCCCTTCATTATCTCATCCTTTTTGTTTCCCTTAGCTACACACTTTCCCCTCTTTAAAGCAATCTTTACCTGAGACTGATTGACTGTTCACAGGCGGAGTCGTTCACTTATCTTCAGACGAACTCCTCCTCAGTGTAAAGTCATCATATTATATAAATAAACACGTGAACATAACCTAACTTGTATCTAGCGCTAACTACAAGCTTGTAGATTGTAGAAACAAATCACACCTACACATTATAGCTACAGTTAGAACTGTAATAACCAGCCATTGTGTCCAGCTTATCCGTAATTGCAAGCAAGCGATACAGTAATTGTATGTTTACAAGACATTGTATGCACAAACAGAGAAATTATCGGCTGCAATCACGTGTAGCCAAGCTATTTGTATAGATAACAGATTAATTGAGCTATTTTTAATAGCTAAGATAGCTTGCCTTAAGAATTAGGTATTAAGTTGTTTGATTATGGTATTGTCATACATAGTTCTTTATATAGGGACCGTTCTGAGTAATATCCACCTAAAGAGATGTTTTAAGCTAATAAGAGACTTGTGAACGCGTTGCAATTGTAATGTACAAAACAATACACTAATTTCAAACTTCTAATTATATATTATTTTAATATATTTACAAAATTATAAAGATGATACCTACTATATCATTACCTAATGACGAACTAGCGTAGTCTAGTTCCTCTAATATAAAATTCTAAATGAAAATCCAAAAAACTAGCCCTAGATAAGTTTATTATAAAATATCAATAGATATCAACCATATTTAAACTACAGTATAACTACTAACTACAATTAAACGTTTGAACATCTCAATTTGCGGTATCGATCATGTCACCTGCCAATCCTAGCGATACATCTTCATCGAGAGGCTTGCTTATTTCACATTAATCCATTAAACTCCCCAGAGAAATAAAAGACCCTTATTGACTTGACCGTGAAAATTCACTAAGCGATTTCATTTCACAGTCGAGAACTTTCCCAGGCAATCGTTTAGTCTGTTTTGAATGAGTACTCTGTTATGTAAACGTTTTTAATGAAGTATTTGCTGACGCTTGTAGAATATTCTAGACTGTTAAGACCCATTAACATGTAACTCGAAGCATCGCGTTAATATTATATGAATTTATGGTATAGATTTTTATTATTGCCTAAGAAATAATGTAAAAGCTTTGGTTTTAAAAAGATAATGTATGTGACCCAAACTAACAAACAGTTATATTTAGAGCACACAATAAATAAATAGCAAATTTCTTATCTGATCCAATAAGACAATACACAGAGAGTCTAATATAATATTTTTCAAAAGGAAATAGTTTAGGACCTAAAGGATGTAGGGAAAGGAGATCTACTAAACATAGAGAGAATCCTCGGCCAATCGAACAACTGACTTGACAGCCTTTAAGCCGCAATGGTTCGATGAAGAGAAGTTGTTAAGTTTCTCTGTCGTTTTTATTAAATATATAATGTAATTCAAAACTCAACGCATTAGTAACACTACATAGATATTACACACTCGTTCTCAATTGAAAAAAAACTTAATTTATTCCGGCAAAAAAAACAATCTTAATAATTGAGATGTACACGCCCTCTAACTCGTACTGATATTATCTAGACTTAGCCTGATGGACTAATCCCTCTAATACTAAAGCTCGAGTAAACCTAGCGATGTCTAAGCGATGCAGCTTAAATGCGCCCGGACAGACCATGAACACATCATTACTGAATATATTATTGTTTACTACCGCTTATTTGTATTGAGGCTGTCTGTTTGATAGTTAGATTACATAAGTTAAGCTAAATTATCTTAATGCTCGTGATAAATAACGTTTAGGTTAAGCGATTAAAAATATGTAATTATATGTACTTTTTTTGTGTGAATAAAGACAAAGTTAGCTTCATTACAACCGCGACCAATATTGAATACACTAAGCACTTTATAATAAGGGTCTACGTTCCAAATAAATATTTAACATTTTCGTATCAGTATAGGCAACCTTTGTCCTATGATTTAACACACGTACTTTTTATCCTAATAACGGGATAAAATGTAATCTATATATTACATATTAATCCAAACTGAAATCTACTTACCTGTCAAAATTTCAGCAAAATCCATCCAGTAGTTTTTGCGTGAAAACTAATATACATATACACACACACATACACACACACTGCCGCGTTTATAATATCAGTAGGTTCATACCATCGTTAAGATCATGTTTTATGAGTAAATTATCAATAACTAGCGACCTGCCTAGGCTTCGCACCCATATCTAAATCATGTTATATAGGTACATATAAACTTTCATTTTAAATCACTCTATCTATTAAAAACCGCATTCGTTGCGTTAAAGATTCCAGGATACATAGGGATATAATGTTCAGTGATACAATTAATAAAATCAACGCCAATTAGTAACCGCTCATCGGATTCTCACAGCTCGCGATCGGGATTTGCGGATAGAAGGCAAAAATGATAGCTCGCTATAATTCGCGTTGTACGGAACTTTTAATTGCCCGAACTAAATCGTTCTCGAGAAATTAATATCTTGCTTCCCCGTCTTTGGCATGTTGCGAACAATCGAAACTCGTAATCTGTTTCGGAAAAGATGTGCCATTAGTGTCTTAGGGCTCTTTAATTTGTTACTAGCGATGTAATGTCCTAAGTTTGGTACAATATGATTATTGAAGACTTGGTAGTAATCGGCAAGTTCCGCCTATGACAGTCGGAAAGGTGATAATTATCGATGAGTTGATGGCTTTTAATAATGTACAAAAGAAGAACAGCTATAATACAGGAGTATGAATGGAGAATGGGAATAGAAAAATGAGATACCAATACCATTATTAATGGGAATTTCTTCTTTCTAAGTTACGGGTAGGTATGTTGTAACCGTAAATATTTAAAATAATACAGTATAACTTATCGTGAGTATCATTAAAAGTGTTGAGCACAAGCCATATATTTACATCTTAATTTACGGGTTGTTCGGAAAAAATCATTTTATATAAATAAGTTCGACTTAAATGTAATTTTTATCTAGATAAAAGAGGGTGAAATAAATAAATTAATATTATTTTATTTTGTAAGCTAGCAACACAGTACCTATCTACGAGTATATATTACTGACCCTTACTAAGCCCCGTCAAAATTTACGAATATTGTGGTTATAATTATCTCGGCACTTCAGGTAACCCACAGCGGACCACGTAATATTTTAAACGCCAAATTGTCACGTCGGGCAAAGGCTAGGTATTATTAATTTTAACTCGGTTAAAGAGCAACTGTTTTGTTAAAACTGAAATGTAAGGTGAAAGAATTTAAAAAGCATTTCTTTAATAAAGCCGACACGGACTGGGCGCCACAGATTAATAAGAGGATAGAGAATTGGATGTAAAAAGAACAAAAATGTATAGTAGAATTGTTTTTAATGTTTCGTGCGCTCATTAAAATTTTATTTTTAATAGTGATTCGGAAATAACTGTTTGTTTTATATGTTATGTTTTTAGTTTTATCGTAATATGTTGTTGAAAATGATATTTGATTTAAAAAAAATGTGAAAGTTTTAACGTATAATTACTATATTATAATAATCGCTTAACATGGAAACAATTCCTCGAAGGCTAATAAAAGAAAAAGAACAAAGAAATCCTCTTTTAAAAATCTGAAGCATACTTTAAACAAACGTACTAACAATTGTTTTCTGTAAAACAAAGAAACAACGCACAAATCTCTAAACCCGCCCTACTCTGTGGGGTCATTCAATAAATTCGACTTAACCACAGTGATGTTTCTTTTAGCTGTAATATAATCAAGAATATTGAGCTCTCGGCCGTAGGATACAATAACGGAGCCATTATCAGAGCGAGGAATTTGACGGGATTCGCAGAGACGCTATCCCTCCTACTGCGGGATTACCAACTTATCTTTGTTTCATCCCGTACTGTAATAAACCTAAGCTTTGGAATAATGTATGTCAGTTTGTTTTTGAGGTTATGGGTTGCTTTTGGTTGACATAGTTTTGCGGGTAGACAGAAGAATGTTTAGGTGTGCCACAAACAAATGAGTTCGTTGAGCGTGGTCCTACATTCGATGTTACTACATCGGAGTGTTTTAATCGGTGGTATAGTGGTAGTAGTATACATAGCTGTGTGAGGGCCCGTAACATTATCCCAGACGAAGAAGATTGACGTAGATCTGCGGGCTCACTGAAGAATGTTACGAAGTGCCTGTGACTTCATCGAGGTGCGTGTTAGAGTGACATTAGAGTCTTTTAGACGGTGGTACCATAGCTGTGTGTGAGCCCATAAATTTTTCCTAAAGAAAAAAGGTTGACATAGTCTTGAGGGCTCACAGAACAATGTTACAACGTGTCAGTGAGCTTGACACAACGTGCGTGAAGGTACAAGTGGTTTTAGTAATTTTACGTACTCTAGTCACTAACAAAGCTTTCCAGTTCATTGCAGTTAGAATTTGAGTTTAAATAAATAACAGAATTTTTATTGGACCACCCGTCTATGTGTCTGTCAATACGTCTGTCTGTTGTATCAGAAGGATATTACTTTTAAAACTGTTCAACAATTTGTCTAAAATGCGATGCAAAAGGCATGCGTTACTGTAGAGCAATTGAATTTCGTTTTAAAAATAATAAAAAATAGCATTGATAGCAATCACATGATTAAAGAATACAAGAACACAAGGTGTGTTAGTGAGTTTATTTTATGATTAATTAAACAGCCATTTGACCACGATCCTGCCTGATGGTAAGCGTGATGCGGTCTAAGTTGTAACATGACTTCTTAAGATATGCCTATTTTACCTAACGTTGATGATATCTAGGTTATACTAACTAGGAAAGACGGAAGCCGGAAGAAGATTCCATTCCTTAGCGGTTCTGGTATGTGACAAAATGGCAATGAAGGTTCAAAGTAAAAATAAAACATGAACATGAACATCGAGTTTAGAATCTCTGAATCAAACAGATATTCGTTGTTTAAATGGCAAATCAATCATCTTAAAAGATAATCTTATAAACAGTTTTAAATATCAATCTTCCATTACAGATATTAAAGCAAACTATAACTATTTCTTTCAACTTTCCTATCTCTTAAAGACCAGCTACACACTCGTGACACTTAGTACTTGTGGACTTTGATCACTTTCCATTACATCGCCAGCTCGTCTGCTCTCTCATCTATATATCTAATAAAAACGTAACGAGTCACTGTCTGTACATGGAAGATATATGAGAAAAAATATTATAGGAGACCTTTATTAACGCAATAGAACCCAAATCAATGATTTTTGGAATTTTTGTCTGTTTGTCTGTTTGTTTGTGCACGCTCAATCTCAGAAATGGTTTATGCTATCTAGATGGGGTTTTCAATGATATATTGTGGTAAGCTTCACTTAACATATTTTAATGTTTAATTCATGTCAATCGGTTGTAAAATAATAAAGTTGTCGCAATTTAAAGAATCACGTTGAACTTGCTGAACGTTTGTAGGCGCGGGTTAGGCATTTTCAAAAATGCTGCCCAAAGTCACTTTTCTACGCGGGCGAAGTCGCGGGCACAGCTAGTATGAAATATATTTTCGATCAATTTGACGCTGTTTAAACGTTACGTATCGGACAATAGACGCTCGGAACACGGTTAGTGAAATTGAGTTTCGTTCGATGTCGCTAAAAATAAAACAAACGAGACTGTAATTAGATTCTGACGCGGACGAAATACTGAGCGAGGCGATGTAAGCCCATCGGAATATGTTACAGCTATTTTCAAAAAGAATACTAAATAAGTCGACACAAACAAATGAAAATTATTTATTTTTGTTTGAGCCATACAGGTCAACTAGGTTTATGGATTTTATAGAAATCTTGACCAGGGCATCGAAATGCAAAATTTAGATTCTTATCTCTGTCATACTTCATCCTATTATCATATTAATGCTAATTTTATTACCAATCCTCATTTCCCTAGTTTTTCTAACATTAAAAAACTTGAGGCTACAATCTACATATTTCGTCTTCTCATTTTGGGACATTTAAATAAAATTTGCCATAAAAGAAACAAGTTCCTATTGGTCTGCGGTAATAATAATTAAATTAACTCGCATGAGATATCCAAGCTTTATTTGGGATGGTTGTTTTGATAATAAACACAGTATTATGTTACCAATCCACATTTCAATGAATCTTGCATTGACCGTTTCTATAGCTATGAGGCGTTGCAAAATAGCCCTTACTGACCAGACAATACGGATTCTACCAATATACATGTAAAATCTTGTATCTCTGCATGTTCGTGTATCATAATGTATGCTGTCGACAATCCCGACACGTGGGAGACTATTACTCAAGGAATAGGATTTATGAAGCGAATGATATGTTGAGATATTGAAAACGTGATAATAATGGAAATTTCTTCACGGAAAATTTCCGATATAAAAGTTAAATTATGTCACACGTTAAAATCGAAATTTGAATGAAATTAAGATTTAAATGGTTGTTCATTATATTTTGACAATGAAATATTATACTTTTTAGAAATGATGTCATGTTAAATTGCTGAATTGGCTATACTTGATTTTTTAATACTTAAAATAAAGTTATTAGTAACTGATCCCTTAGTTACTAAAGTTACTTTAAAAGGTCAGCTTCCATCTAGTCCCTTTAGAGATAAGACTAAAGACAAATGAAGGTTATTTAAAGGTTTTCCTAAAAATACCAAACCTTATTAGGTAATAAGTAAATAACGTGATACTTAATATACAAAATAGCTAAAGTTATTCCCGAGTTTTTGTTTGTCCAAAGCTCCAAAAGGAAAATCAATATGACACCGCACCCAAGTTCCTCCAAAGTAGGTTTGCTCTTTTGAAATGTAAGCCAAGTTTTCAAATGCATTCGCTTTAAATAAACAATGCATCACACTAAAAGCAGTTACTATACTATCTGATATTTTAGAATGTTCAGTATTCAGCTTATCTATTGAAGGATATTAATATGATGGTGAAACTCTGAAAGTCTATTACCCTTACAAGTGTGGTGAGTCGGAAAAAAGGGTTGTCAGACTGAATCTGTCTGAACCATGGTCCTTCAACTCTAAGGTGTCATTTAAGGGTTTTATAAAGTTTCATAAAAGAGGGTACAATAAATTTTGTAAATAGATAAATGTAGTTAAGAATATAGCTATAGACAGAAGATTAATTATCACTATCCTAAGAATATTTGCTTGTAACTCTTTCACGTAAATTCGACTAAAATTTAGCATATACAACAAATATATATAATGCATATACAACACATGCTATATATCTTTTTTAATTATATCGTATATACCGTGTTCTCCTCAAAATAGTGCCACTACAAACTATAACCCCATGGGTTTTCCTTCGTGCGTGAAAGTCTTCAAATAGAGGTCAGATGCAGGTTATTTGTGGTCCCGTTCATAACGGAAAGTGAGCACACAAAACTACGGGTAGTTTAATAATAACAATATCTATCTATATATATCTATATAATTTAAAGGTGACTGACTGACATAGTGATCTACCAACGCACAGTCCAAACCACTGGACGGATCGGGCTGAAATTTGCAGTGCAGGTAGATGTTATGGCGTAGGCATCCGCTAAGAAAGTAATACCATAAATTCCCCCGGGAATGGGAATTAACGGGAATATCCTTTTGTATAAAAAATCTAAACCGCTTAAGTTAGACGCTTGAAATTCGGCATGTAGGAACCTTAGTGAACTTATTTAAATGAAAGTCCACGCGGACGGAGCACACTAGTACAAGTCGTGGGCAACAGCTAGTACAATATATGAATAAAGACAGTGATTCTAAAACTAGACGAATAGTTAATAATCATAAAAAGGGATTATTACGCCGTTAAAAATTGTTTATTTTATAAGATTACTGGAGATATTTATATCCATAAAAACTGGTAAACATCAATCTTCAGAGAAGACCTAGATTTTGTTTTGTCTCCGGGGGATTACATCTGAAACCTTCAATCTAACTGCGAAGCGAAAAAGATGAATCGCGCTTTGAATATCAATAATGAGCTCGGAGTGAAGGTGCTTTAGTTTCGGAAAAAAAAAAATTTTCATTTGGTTATTTCTGTATCCTATTTACGATAGATACTTCATCTTTCAAATTCATTTGATAGATAGATTTTGTGTTAATACGTCACAAAAATATTACTCATGTAACGTTTCCTCACGGCTATCCTAAACCTTTCTCAAAAATTACATAGAATTGAGTTATCGGATGAAAATCTGTACAATAAGTTGATCTCGAACAAAGATGGTTAAAAATTATTGAAATTCAAGTGTACCTATAGTAAATTTGAACTAGCTAAATCTTAACGAAATTCACGTGCGAAAATGAACTTTAAACGTTATCCTCACTTCCAGCTCTCGAAGATCAAAGTCAACTGTAACTGTCGGAAATCCAACCGAAGTCCATTCACCCGTAGACTGTACGCCACTAATTCGATAGGATTTTATCCGCACCGTACGCTTGCAACAAGCTTCGTAAGGTACAAATGGTTGATAGTATATTAAGTTTAACATACATTGCTGCTCCCGTACGATACTAGTAAACAATTTTACAGCCATACCCCGCAATGAAGAGAGAAATATGCGATGCTGAAAAATCAGAATTGCTTTCGATAACGCTTGCATCAGACGTGTGATATACATGACATATTTACATTCAATTCGCATTTACACGTGCATGGGTAATTTAATTGTGACATTATTTAACATTTTTAACTGTAGCGTGGCTTTAATATTACTGGTAACATTATTAATTCTTTAGTCCAGACTAAAACTTGATATCAGATGAGTTATGTATTTTTCCTTCATTGATAATCTTGTATGATACTGATACATGTCAGGAGTTGCGTAAATTTACAGAAACCTTAATTTGGATATTTATTATGCCTGTAAGAAATTACAAATAGTGATAAGGCCGCCTATTGTCAAAACACTATTTGCTTTATTTTTATTTCAAGATTTAAGGTAAGGTAAGGTGTATTTCAGTATTGTACATAGTATATGGACAATAAAGAATTTTTATTATCATTATCATTATATTAATTAATATATGTATCACATTAATAGATTTCCGCATTCATCCTAAATTTACAAAGACACAATTTTGTGATATTCTTTTTAGCTGCAATTGTTGTAGAACTGTTGTTGTTGTAATAATATTAATGGAGTGGTATAGTTTTTTTAATAAATGTAATAGTACTTTAAAATATTAAAATTTAATATGAAAGATACAACATTGATGATTAATTATCGGCACCTGTGAAGTTTTTGGTAATATATAAAAAATTTACTAATTTTATAAATGTGAGTTTGTATGTTTGTCTGTCTCTCTCACAGAAAACTACTGAAAGGATTTGGATGTAATTCTACAAGCAAGTAGGTTAGACCCTTGATTAACACATAGGATACATGATATCCCGGTATTGCCCCGGGAACGGGAATTACTCGAGTAAAACCGCGGGACATGTCTAGTATTCTCATTGGATGTACTATCAAAGTTGTCAACCTGCATCTAGATAAGCAATAACTTACACGGACTGAACGCAATATGTAAGTTTTAAACAAACAGCGCGCAAACTTATATTTAAATTTTTGTGAACACAAGTGTTAGAAATGAACGTATTGAAATTCTTTTGTCTTGCCGGAACAAACAAGTTTCTATTCAATGTACAAAAGAATAAAGATTCGTGGTGTGTGGCGTGGCATAACGGATTCTCTGGCGAAATATTTTCCATTTACTAAGAAAGCTTAAAATATCTTTCTTTTATAGGAGTTAAATAACATTTTTTAGAGGTGGTATAGCTATGACGTTAGTATTATGATATACTTGGACTTACACGATTTTTACGTGATAATTTTGTTTCCTGTATATTTTTATGCTACGGGTTCATGAGTTTTATACTATGATCAATGTGTACGGAAGAATCAAAAGAGTTATATGTGGGTACAGTTTACTACGCAAATAATCTGTAAATAAGTGTCTTTAGAAAAATTCAAAATACTGAGAATGTTACTTTAACGAATATAATATTTCAAAGTTAGGATGTTGTGTAATGCACTATTTTTTTATAGAGGGAAATGCTTTTAGGCATACCTGCTGCGTGGAAATGGGCGGGTTATGTGGGACTCGCCTGGCCATATAATTGCTGCGACGCGCTAGTCACGCCACATGGCCAGAAATATCCACTAAAAGCCTTTTTTCTATTTTATTTTTTTATAATATGAAGAGGGGAGACGACCTGGACGCACTCCTTATGGTAAAAGTTACTTCAGCCCATAGCCAATGCAGTGTTACTCCCTCTCTTCCACTGGGGCTTGTGTCGGGGTGGGGGTCGCTTTCGCATTCCCTAAATGCGCTAATATACCTTGTATAAGTCTGTCCGTATATAAAAAGTACGAGGCATAAAAAGAAATTGTCACATCCACTCATATCCAATATTTTATCTAATATGATATAAGCTATTTCGTCCAATAGAAAGCTCGCGTTTTATTCAAAGAAATTGTTTCGAAAAACATTAGTTTTGCGGGTTTAGCAGGCTTATCCCGAATTCCACATTACTTCTGAGAATGCAAACAAGTTCCCACGAAAATTGAATTGTATTGTTTTTATACCTTTACTACAAAAACACTTTATATTTGAATGTTTTGCGTCGGTTAACGTGATAAGGTCCAGTTTATTTTTATCCTTTCGTAAAGAAATAATTTCAAGTGATATTTTGAAGAGATAAATTGATGAATTAGATGTTTAACGGTTGTTAATTTTATTTCGTAATAATTATTAACATATAAGTTTAAGTACACAAAGGAAATTTTAGGAACCAAATAATCATATTCCTCAAATTTCCTTTGTGTACTTATTCTTATAAATAATATTAATATTACAATATATGATTTCGTCTTACCTGAATATGGTTTTTTATACATAAACCATGTTATAACTTAACTATTATCAAAATTTATAGAACCAGTTAAATGTTTGTCTATAATATCATTAATCTTAAACAAAATCCAAAATTCTATCTAACCACGTAACTACGTTCAATTAGAGAACGCATTGCAACTTAAAGGCGAACGTTTCTATTATCGCTCGCGTTGGAAGTAAAATATCGCCGCTGGAACAAAGATATATAAAAATTTAAAACCTCCAAGCATACGTCAGAAAGAGCGATGAGAATAAATCGTGTACATAGTCACGTCTACGATTTCCAATTCTGTGGAACACTGATGTATCACGCGAAACTATTTCAATACAGCCTTATGTAAAGATGAAACTGAAGCATAACGTCTTATTTCTGTGTATTTGAAGATATTGAGGATATTGTTACAGACAAGAGCGTTTTCGTGATTCACTAGTGGAATGATTTCGTAGCAATGGCTGGCTTTTGGAGGGAGATTGCTTGCGTAATAGAACGTTACGAATATAGATCTTATATTTAGGCAGAATTATTTTAATTAACAAATACGGTATTTTAAATCGTTTAAGCATATTACATACTTAGATAATAAATATAATTTATAATTTATTCATTCAATACACAGTCACAATAATTCGATAAAATTGCAATTCGTATTTTGGTAGAATCAGGCTCCTGAAAAACAGTCCTTACTATCTTGGGAGCCTGGGTACGTTTTTTTTGTAAATCACCTTATTATTATTTGTATTGAGTCTGATGGTCTTCGTTCAGTTATTTTTGCGTGAAACCTACATAGGTACATGTTCAGAAACTTTCGTATTCATAATAATATGAGCACGTATGATATGAATAAGGCAGGACAAACACCTTTGACTACACCTTACCAAATAATTTTACCAAAAAACTCAAAATGTAATCACGTCCGTTCTCATCATAGCACCGATCGTTCAACGTCTCAGTAGAACCGTCATTTTTTCCGAATCCAGTGCCCCGAGTCCCATAATACAAATCCTTGATCCGAATAATGTCGCCGATACTCAATCACCGCGGCGGGCATTATTCACTGAAGATAAGTCTGACATACCTGTAAGTCGACACCCATAACCTACGGCGCGTGGAGCAAGAGTTAAGAGTTAGCGGGCGATGGAATAAAGAAGCTAAACCATAGTCAAATTATATAGATTATGAAAATGTAACGCGTGAAGCCATAGAAGTAATATAGATGAGACTTATAATTGCAAATTATCAAACATCAATAATTTAACTAGAAATAAAGGTACAGACAGCTTAAAAAGAGTAGTAGTAGATACCTTTATTAGAAATTGCATATAGCAAAATGACATATTAATAATATATAAACAGCACACTAACATGAAAAAAATATTCTTTGAATATTAGTATTAGGATGTAGCTTAATATACCTACATTAAAACTTCCAATAAAAAATAGTATACTAAAAAAATTGTTTCAAAAGATGACAAATCATTAATGCTATTTTCCGCTTATCATTGCTCGCGGCTTCTAAGTTAATAGCAATCGGCAAGCCGCCGAATAATCGAAACGTAAGAGTGAATAAAAGATTGCTTGAAGTTTCTTTCTACTCACTTTATATATGTATTTTACTAGAATACCTTTTAAAAGATTTATTCGACGGGATTATCGTATACCACTCTTGAAAGTACTATAAATTGGATGACTTTTCTAACACTAGATTTAGAAATAGTGGGCACAAGATCAGGAGCTTAATATGAAAGTAAATGACCATCTCGCGTATAGGCAACTGCCAGGTTTATTCCTTACTAGCTGTTGCCCCAACTCCGTCCGCGTGGACTTTCATATAAACTTTGACGCCCCCTTCCCCCTTAAAACCCTTTTTCCAGTTAGAAAGTAGCCTATAATGTCTTCTTGTCTTGTGTTGTCGTCAAATTTCATTACAATCGGTTCAGCAGTATGGCCGTGAAAGCGAAAAATTATAAAAGTTTCAACCTGTTGTGCAACCTTTTGGGGGTTGATTACAAAAAAATGTAGCCTATGTCCTTCCCCAAACTTTAGACTATCTTTGTACCAAATCTCGTTCTAATCGATTCAGTAGTTTTAGCGTGATGGATAGACAAACAGATAATATTAGTATGGATAGTATGGATAACTTAGTCCCTGAAATTCAGGTCATCATAATTGTCACAGATCCATTATAAAAATCTCTTCTGATATTATAGCGATTATAAAAAGTGCTACATGTAACTTTGAAAACTTTCTTATTTATTTTAATATTATGAAAAGGATGGTACAATTTATTGAATGAAAAACAATTACGCATTTACGGCTAACGGAATGGAACGGCTGAAACAGCGTTTTTGCTCAAAAGTAATCGTCATACATTTGCATTCTTAATAAAACGTCGGAGTATAACACGG
>JADANM010005989.1:7577004-7588479 GCA_026213755.1 Eurema hecabe
TTAGGAAAAAGTTTAATTGCATCCGCGCAGTCTAATTTAACTGGGAAGTTATTTCTATTTTTACTATAAAAATAGTTTTTTACTAATATTTGTATGTATGAGTAGATATTATAGGATTTATTATACTTTGTCATACATCGTCTTTCAATAGACTTTCTATTCTCCCTTCTTCTTTCATTACAATTTTTTTCCTCCTCTGTGAGGATCTCTTGGAAAAGACTGCTGACCGAAACAAAAATGAAATCTCTAAAGAGATGCTTTAAAAGACCCAATTCTACTCTACTGTCGTGTGACGTCATTAGTGATGACATTGCTAATAAAAATTTCAATTGCATTAAAAATTTTAATTAATTATCCAATATCGGTTATCTAGACAGTTAAATAGCTATTTTGTATTCCGTTAAAATTTCATTGCGTCAAAAATACGTTTAGTAAAAATTAAAACGTTAACTGGAAAATGGATTTGCAACAAAGGCAGCATTGTGTCTGACAGTCTGTCACACGGCGTTTTGTAACACCCACAAGCACAATGGTTCCACTCATAGCCAATAAATTTGAGTAAAACCTTTTTTTAAACAGCCTTTTCATATTTCATTGACATCTGACTTACATTTGTATACTCAATTTTAGACGAAACGTATCTAAAATGGGGACATAATCATTGCTAAAATCTTGGACCGCCTTAAATTGTATTGTTTGTTACCGCTATAAATATATTTAAAAATTGAAAAAAAGGCGAAAATTCGCGAGCGAAAACTCTTTAGGCATGGCATTTTTAACAGGGCATGGCAAATATTTATTTATTTATTAGTATATAGGTATTAATTAAGTATTTTCAATTATTTTACACACTTACCATCATGTGAACATTCTGCTCTGTTGCATGCCCTTACATAACGAAAAAAACTTATTTCCACTCGCAAAAACTATGTTATGAAATAAATCCTTAATACAAAGAAAAACAAAGTAAGTATGGAAGTAACTTTTACATGATTAATAACCAAACTTGTGAGTGTAATTTACGTCTCGTTCCACTTTGTCGCCCGCTAGGTACAGTGGTAATATCTACTGCCTAGTGCGCCAAGGGTCGTGGGTTCAATGCCAACCCAAGAAAATACTTAATAATTATATTAATATGACGACGATGACCCAGAGGCTCTTCTTTGTGTAAATCCAGACAAATGTATTTACAAGCTTTTGTTTCAAATTGTAACAAACATCCATATTTCCATAGACATATATCTTCACAGACTATCGCCTTATTAAGCAAGGAATTCAGTACTAAATAATATGATTTTTTCAAATTGAACTTTGTACTTAATTTTTAATACATTCTTCAAACTTGAAATTATTTTCTCATCTATCAAAACCAAAAGAAGCTATAACCACAAGACCTATATTAAAAAAAAGAAAATCGAATCAATCAGTCGTAATTTCTGACGTTACTATAAAGAAAAATATACTTAATACATCAAAAATCCGTATCCGTCTAACAAGTGAGTTCTAATAAAATATATAGCAATAACATTCGGATTCTTGAAGCGTCAGGTTCCTGTAATGTGGGTCAGAGCGCAGTGCATATAATTCAATATTTCCGCTCCGACACGAGCTGATTCTAGCATTGTGTACCGCCATGATTTCTTGTTTACTTACTTATATCTTACATATAAAGTATCATAGACGTAGTATGAATAACGTATAGACTGATAGTCCTTTAATAATCGACCTTTTTTTTTTGACGGGGGGAAATCCTCTTACGGATACCGCATCCTCCTCGGGGGAGAAGGAGGCGGTTATGTCGGACTCGCCTAAAACCGGCCACTACCGACTAAAACCCACCCAAGTAACATTCAGAAAGGTCGATGTTTGGCTGTGTTTTTATGTATAAACAAAGAAGCGAGAAAACTGTCCTGACGGATGAATTTGGGAATTTAATAATAGACACAGAACGAAGCTCCAGGTATGGGAAAGCTATGTAAGACATGTTTAGTGACCAAGTTAGACATTCTGAGTTATTTAATATCACGGATGAAGAGGGCCCGCCAATTCTTAAAGAGGAGGTTATACAAGCTTTATCAATGGCAAAGAAAGGAAAAGCCCCTGGACCTGATAATATACCTGTTGAAATTTTCAAACTTATAGATGTTATGTCGGTGCGCTAACATCCGTTAACAATATTTTAACAATATTTATAGCTCTGGAGTTTTGCCCAATAATTATAATAATAATAATAATAATAATAATAATAATATTTATTTGTCTAAAAAGAAGATATTACAGACATCTTATGTAGAAAAAAAACAATTAATAACATGCTGCTAGATGAAATATAGGATGTGGTTCTGTAAATGTCAAAAGTTTGAGCTCTGCCTCTTAAACTAGGAAAAACCTGTAATATAAGAGGCAGCTATTCAAAATTTGTCCAAGTTCAGTAAGAACACATCTGTCTAATAACACATAATGCGCATGCAAGTGGGTAGGCAATTGGTGGGCCGGTAACAATTGCAATGTGTGTGTGTGTGTGTGTGTGTGTGCGTGTGTGTGTGTGTGTGTGTGTGTGTGATTGTGTGTGTGGTGTGGGTTCGTTTTATGTTTTATGTGATGTAGGTAAGTAGAGATTCAGTCTGATTGTAGTCTAGTTTAAGTAACCACTTTGTCAGTCTCGACTTCAATTCCCATTTATTTAAATTTGCTATGCCCAGTAGTTCATCAATTTTTCTATAAACATGTGTGGCCAAAATATAGTATTGATGCTTGGCAAAAGCAGTTTTATGAAAAGTGTACGGAGGAAGATTTATACGTTTATTAGGATTCGATGCTGGGACATTACTATGTTTTCTTAGAACAGTTTTGAGTACATACTGCTGGCGGGCTGTGAGAAGTTGACACTCTGAATACAGCTGGGACGTAGGGAAGCGGAAAGGTTTTTTCATCATAACTTTGATTATCGCTCTGTGAGCTCTCTCAACTTTGAGGAAACTAGTTTTTATTTGTGAATTGGTTAAAATCTACTTTTATTACTTTACCAAAGAAAGCAAATGCGAAAAGATGCAGTGAATATAGAATAATAAGCCTAATGAGTCACGTCCTTAAAGTATTTCTTACAATCATATATAATAGAATACGTTTTAAATGTAATGTACAATTGAGCGAAAATCAATTTGGATTTCGTGCAGGCGTAGGAACACGTGAAGCTCTATTTGCCTTGAATGTCATGAAATCAAAATGAGGAAAGTTGGATACCTAGGACACATGGTACGCCACGATAGGTACCAACTCCTCCAACTCATTATGATGGGGAAAGTAGAAGGGAGAAGACGCGCTGGTAGAAGGAAAAAATTGTGGTTGCGCAACATCCGGGAGTGGACTGGGATAGCCACCGTCGAGCACCTGTTTCGGTTGGCTGGCGACAGGCAAAAATTCAAAGAGCTGATGGCAAACCCCCAGTAACTCCATTACTGCCACCTTAAGAAGGAGATACATTAGACATTAAATATCATGCTCTAAAGTTCCATATTACTGATGTGTCGGTCGGGACCTTTTTTTATTTGAAACATGTAATAAGTCTTTTTTTTTTCAAATTCATATTATAACGATTTGAACTATCCTACCTCTATCCTTACGTTCACTTCTTTGATTCTTAAGAAGAGTCTTAGCAGAAAAAAATTAAGTAATTGAAGGGATGTTCAAAAAAATTAGATATCTAAATAGGTTAAGCTATTAATTATCGATATTTGCAGTTAGCAATATTATATACCTAACACATACACGTGACTATTAATGTCACGTGAAGTCTGACTTTCCGTTTATTAATCTAAAACAACATGATCAATATTTTAATTAAAAATGTAACGATATAGGTAAAATTATTACACTTCTTTACATATTAATTAAAAATAGAATAACCAATGTATGTTAAATAGATGATTGTAAAACGGAATTCACAAAACATCATTATTTTTATTATAATAACATTTTTCAAAGCAAGATGTAATTAAAAAGTTATCCATTTTTGTGCATCACACATCAAATATAACTTTGTATAAGTAAATGATGAATACACATAGGCAGGTCTTATAAATAATATGTGGTATTTATTCCTTTTGAGAATTCTGCCCTAGATGGTGGGTCAGGATAAGCTTGGAAGAAGGGAATTCCTCCGAAACAAATGATTTAACGCTATAATACAACGACTACTTCAATATTATACGTATATTTTTTTAATATTGTATTGTTTTAAATAAAAGTATATAAAAACTGTATAAAAATGGTGTAGGAGGTACCTAAAAATGAAAATATATGATCAATATCATTCCCCAATTTCTTTTATTTTAACGTAACAAAGTTAATAAAGTAATAATAATTATAGACATAATAAACAGCGCTTTACATGTAGAACGATTATAAAAGAGCAAATAATATGTGTAAAATGGTTTTAGTTTCAAAAAGCCAAAATGTCACATTTGCTTTACTTACTAGTGGCGACGGCGTGGATCGCTCAGGGTAAGTCTATTTTCTCTTTACTTTTATTACAGTGAGAAAAACTTTTTAACTTTTACATGGACCATGGACCAAGGTGACACTACCAAAGGCCGGCCCGCCGTCCGTGTCAGTGTTACCCACACAAAACAGTAAATAAGAAATATATCTAAATATAAATAAATCGGTAAATAAGAGCACTGCAGGCCCATTCTTCCTTCCTCCCTTATCTTTACCCAATTTTTTCCTTTTAGTTTAAAGGACTTTAAAGGAAATTCCATTTTTTAAGAAAATTTTTTAAGAGTCTGCAATGCGCTCGTGAATCTTTTTATCAAATGAAAAAAGCTTTGGTTGAAAAATGTGATTCACAGGTGAGGCAGGTGGACCTGATACTCGTATTATCGGCGGTAGCGATGCTAAAAAGAACTCGCGGCCTTTCCAAGTCTCCATCAGACTAGTTGACGTGGTGAAGAACACAAAAGATCATTTTTGCAGCGGTAGTATTGTAAGCAAGGATTACGTTCTCACTGCTGCCCACTGCGTTTATGGGTATGGATTTTTCTATATAGAAGAAGCAACCCGTAAGAGTTATTCTTCACAAAGCAATTTCACAAAGTTTTCCTTACTTAATCATTCACCTCAAATCCTTTGTGTGTCGTTTGAGTTTATACAACATATTATTAACTATAAGAAATGTGTTATATAATTTCATTATATTATTCAGTCGGCTGTAAAATTATGTTAAATAAATAAGTAAATATTTTCAGGACATTTATACACAGCGCCATCTAGTTCCAAGCTAAGCCGAAGCTTGTGTTATGGCAACTAGATAACGGAATAAATTACATATACATACTTTTCTTTTGTAAATACATACATACAATACATAGCAATACCCAGACCCCAGAAAAATACAAATATATTTTATATTTTACTAATATCTTTATTACAAATTTATGTTTGATATTCCATAGGTATTCGAAATCAACTTAATAATCTAATGATAAGTTTAGCGATTACAGAATAGAACGATTACGTCACTAGTAATTTTCTAAATTAAAGCAACAACAATTCAACTAATGCAACATTTTATTGTTCGATGTTTTGCTATGTTGAATATTTTCAGATATGTTCAAGATCATCAAGGAGAGACCCATTACTCTAGTCTGCTTTACTCTTTATCCTGACTACATATCTTCCCTCTCTTGTACCCATTATGGACACAACTAATTTATACATTATATTAATATAATATTGCCACTTAGACATAGTTATTTTTTATAGGAAAACGGCACAAAGGCTATTATGTATAGTAGGAGTAAATGACTTAAATGGTGGTGGAGAATGGCATTATGTAGATTCTGTAAAAATTCACGAGGACTACAAGCAGGACTCTTATGATAAGCAGGGCTTTGACAACGACATTGCTCTTATGAAAGTGAAAACTCCATTTGACTTCAAGGAGAACATCGCTGCTATTAAGATGAACTTTGACAGTATTCCATCAAACATGGACTGCGTAGTGTCTGGATGGGGATTGGTGGTGATTATCATAATATATATTTTATACTAAGACCTTCAGAGTTGATGTCACTGATAACCTTTCTAGCAAGAAACTGTAACTGTTATAAGAAACTTTATTGTAGATGCTAAGTAATGGGCTTAATGTTATACTAGGTTAATATATGCAAGCTATTCACGTGTAGCCAAAACGTGGAAAAATTTCGTTGCGTTCAGACCTTGAAGGTATAAAAACGAACTCATAGTGATAATATTTGCCGGTTTGACATTTATTGATGTACGAATTTTTAACCAGGTCTTTTATAGTAATTTATTTTTACAGAAAGATTTAAAGTCCACGACAAAACTGCAGGTCCTGAATGTTTTAACAACGACATTTGCAGAATGCTACTACCCCTATCAGGACTTAAAACTAACCATAACTAAGAAGCACATCTGTACTTACGAGAAAGATAAAGGCATTTGTTACGTATGTATTGCACATATTCGATTAATTTCTTTTAATCTAATAAAATATTATACTGATTGCTTTTAAATTTTTATACAGTCGCTAATGAGTCCTGATGATGACAATCAAAGGGATTATCAATTTGCTGCAATTGATGTGTAGCTAGGCCTTCATATTCTCCATTGATATTTTTTTTATATTTATACTAATGATTAGTCACTTATGTATTTTCCAGGGCGACGGAGGTGATCCTCTAACACTTAAGAACGAACTCATCGGTGTCGCTTCATACTTCGTGCCACCATGCGCCACCAAAAACCCAGACGTCTTTACATTCCTTAAACAATACAAGAACTGGATTCAAAAGAATATGAACTAGTGGACTATTTTCATGTTCAACTCTTGTTTATTTTGGTTTTCTTTTCGTCGTGGGAATAATAAAGTTTTGAGCAATAGTAATCTTGTTTCTTCTTTTAAAAATACGTACAAAACATAAATTACCCTTTCTATAATCCCACTTTGATTTGTACTCCTTTAAAAGGCTGGCAACGATTAACTGAGCGACTGTGTTGGAAGAGATCACGCCGTCGTCGTCTCAGCCACTGGACGTACACTGCTGGACATAGGCCTCAAAAGATCACGTACCATGTGGTAAAATGCTTGCTCAGTTGCCCTTCAAAACACACTTACAATAATGTGGGGATGTTAACTGGGAACTGGGAACTTGGGAATACTGAAACGCAACTTAAATTTAAGTACAACTTAGACCGGTCCGATTTGACAGTTCGCCATACAATTCGTACAAAATTAAGAGTCTTAAGGCGTGCTTAAATTTAATTTGCGTATGAGTATTTGGCCGTAATTAATTAATTTTTGTAACGTAAGTATTTTTATCACTTAGCATTTTTAACCTACTTCAAAAAAAGGAAGTTGTTTCTCACTAGTATATATGCTTTTGTATATGTATGTTCAGGCATTACTTCGCCACCTGTAGACCAATTTTGATGATTTTGTTTTTGTTTGAAAGGTGATACTTCTGAAGTTGTCCCATTTTAAGGATATTAGGGTCTGATGATGGGAAACATGAGAAATTGAGGGGAAAAATAGTGTGTTTATAAGATTTTAAAATGACTAATAAATCATTTCGTTATATATTTTTTTTAGGACTTTTAGCTCTAAAGCCATGTCAGCCCCATTATCAAAAAAATACAATTATTACAACTTATTTACATATGTCAATTAAAAACCTATATTAAAATTTTGCCTGGCTTGATGCCGTTCTTTATACAAAATGAAAATACGTATTACTTTCTGCGAAGCAAATTTATATCTTGCTTTTTACTTTAAAGTCGGTTTTATTCTGTTGAAAAATATTTTTTCAAATAAAGAATATCGCAGAGAGTCACGTCGTAGTAGTTGTAGTGATGAGGTAATGATTGTTTGCTTTATGATGGCTCTTTCTTAGGTTCTTAATAAATGAAACTTCAGAGTATCAGAATAACTACTGAGCTGCATATACAAATTATCCTATATCTGTATTTTCACAATGCTGACGTTTTTATAGCAGCTGACAAATGCCATTCACAATTATTTTAAGTTTGAATTTAAACATTGTTATAAGCCAAGAAGGTTCGACTAATTAACTGATATTGCAATAGTTTTCACTATCTTGATTATTCTTTTCGTCCATCCGCTCCGATAAGTATGTTCCGCGTAAATTACTCTTCTTTAACATCCCCTATTGTTGTTCCCCATTTCGCGGATCTGTATTCATACAACAAAGCTTAAACAATACCATTCCCTCCTTTTAATATTGAAATTTGTTTATATTTAAACCCTCAAAGACTTGCGAGAAAGATTGCCCAAAATGCTGAGTTTTTACAAACTACACAAAAGGCGGCCAATAACAAACGAATCGCTTATAAATATTTAAATATTGAAATTCGTTGTATTATGCAGCCGTAGCCGGGAAATACGGACATGATAGAGTGGCTTGAAATCCGGTGTGAAATAATTGTTAGCAAGTATTTAAATAAATACAAAAAGGTATTGTGTTTAAGTTTTAACGATATTAAATATTACATTTTGAGTTGTTTTTATAAGATTGGGTCGTTGAAACATCGGCGCTATGTTGATATGTACTAGTGGACATTCTTGGTGTATTTTCTCTTAATATCCATACTAATATTATAAAAGGGAAAGTGTGTCTGTCTGTATGTAAATATTTTTTCAAATTTCATCTTTTCTAAATATTTTACAGCAAGTACCTATTTTTTTAAGAAAATTAAATATGTTGCCATAATCAACGCCCAGCTTAGCTTAAAACTAGATGGCAGTGTATAATTAACGACTTAGAATAAATACATATTATTTATAATAAACGCAGAAATTATGTTCTAACTACACCACGTTTTAGCGTATAATAAAAATATTCTAAAAATATTCTATTCAACGAACCACATGAAGCCGTTAGCGCTAATATATTCGCAAAATGCATTAAAATGCATTTCAGGTACAGAACACCGGCTAATTTATTATGTACCTCCCTCCCATTTTATGCTTTATATTTCCCTAATTTATACGATGTTATACTGTCTTAGAGAATCTATATTAGATTTTCAATTCTATTAGTCGATGCTTGTTAAAATTCCCTCCCAAACTTTTATTAATATTGTTATATTCTTTTGAATTATAATTGTGCTTATAGATGCTATAAAATAAAATTATGTATTTTGAAATATAATTAAGGTTGTCATTGATCTTATTTTAGGATTATTAAAGGCTTAATAATGGTATATGTATTGCATAGTTGACAAGCTTTTATGAAATGATGAAAAATTGCATTACGTTGATAATTTATAGAAAAATTTTAAATGTTATTTTATTATTTACTAGCTGTTGCCCGCGACTCCGTCCGCGTAGACTTTCATATAAACTTTGACCCCCCTTTCCCCCTTATAACCCTTTTTTTTAAGTTAAAAAGTAGCCTATATTTGATCTCAGGCTCTAGACCAATCGGTTCAGCGGATTGGCCGTGAAAGCGTAAAATTATAAATAGTTTCAACCCCTCGCGCAACCTTTTGGCGGTTTATTTAAAAAAAGCCATGTCCCTTCCTAGGCTTTAGGCTATCTTTGTACCAAATTTCGTTCTAATCGGTTCAGTAGTTTAAGCGTGATGGAAAGGCAGACACACAGACAGAGTTACTTTCGCATTTATAATATTAAGTATGGATTACTGGTTTAACTGTAGGTTTCTTTTTATTTATTTACTTCAGTTGTTAAGTTATTCTTTATTGATTTTTTTCTTATTAAAACGATAACAACAAATACGTGACATAGATATCGTTTTTGCGTGTTACAATAAATTTCTAACTACCTACAACAAAATTATTAATTCAGTTTTAACCCTTAGAACGTAACGAGACAATATTATCTAAGATTTATTACCGGGCCTAATGAACCCGCCCTAAATTATATTTCAAACGAGCTTCCTGGCACAATACGATGACAACTATGCTTTATAGTCATTATTAACAGTCATTTAATGTATCCTCGGTTTTAGGTTTGCTTAAAATTAAAATATGTACGAGGCTTTAAATCGCTTTGTTGTCGTTGCTATGAATTTCTGTTGGATGTTTTATTTTTTAAGAAGGGACTATGTTCGATATTTTTTTATGTAATATGTGACGTCACTATTTTATGGATATAATTCACTTGTTAGAAATTTCTTTCAGTTATAAAATAGCCAATATATAAAGTCATATACTAAAGACGATAAACAAATTCATTTGTATGTAGTATCAATAAATTAATATTTTTTTCAAATATTTTTTCCATTCATTCATTTTGCATTTTTTCAATTTTTTATGAAATCTTTAAAACAGTGCCATCTAGTTTCATACTCAGCAAAACTCATATAAACACTATTAATTTTATGTTCTTACATTTAATTAATTGGTTGTAAATAATGTTCCAAGTGTTCGCTATAACTATTTATTTTTAAAAGTGTCAAAGATACATCACAATATAACACGCCAAATATAATTAATTAGATGTACCTACCTATAAAACACCGATTCCAAAGAAAACTTTTGTCAAAACAAATTAATGATACTTTGATTACGCAGCTTATTTGCCGGCTTGGTACCGGGAAATATGGCCAAGTTCCTTCATAGATTGTGTCAATAATTTGGAAGTTTGAAATTTGTCTCAATAACGGGATTGCAAGTTTGTGTAATGTCACGAGTGGTCGATACTTCGCTAACACCGACTACGGGCTCTAGGCGTTTCGCTGATTCGTGGATATTTGAATCTTTAACTTTCTGAAACAAAAATGGGGGCATTGGAGCAATATTTAAAGACAGATAAATGGTTTATAACATTTAAAAATACTACTACTGAATGGATTAAACTGAAACTAATAAGCCCCTAATACAAATATTTCCACTTCCCAACACGGGCTGATTGGAGCATTGTGTACCGTTACGATTTCTTGTTTAATTATCTATAGTTACATATTAATATTATCATAGACGTACAATAACGCATAGAGGTAGTCCCTTAATAATCGGTCCGCCGTAAGTGTAGTAAAAATTGTAAGTAAGTAAGTGTAAAAAGAACTTTCTTAAACTCGCACACAAGCCATCCGAAACTGTTGAAGTTTACGCTATGTTAGTGAAAAATAAAACCTTCGAAAAGCATACGAAATTTGATGCGATGCACTGCGGCGACGGTCTATGTATGTAAATACAATTATTCTATACTAGCTGTTGCCCGCGACTCCGTCCGCGTTTACTTTCATAAAAAATTATTCCCCAGGCAACTGGATAAAAAGTATCCTATGTCCTTCTCCTAGTTCTAAACTACCTCCCTGCCGATTTTCAGCTAAATCGGTTCAGCCGTTCTTGAGTTATAAGTGAAGTAACTAACACGACTTTCTTTTATATATATCTACTAGCAGTTGCCCGCGACTCCGTCCGCGTGGAATTTCATTTAAACTGTGGGGGGGGGGGGGGGGGGGGGGGGGG
>JADANM010005989.1:7592223-7609064 GCA_026213755.1 Eurema hecabe
TAAGGGGGCGAGAGGGGGGATGGGGGGTTAAAGTCCGGACGGAGTCGCGGGCAACAGCTAGTTTACACTATAAATGTGTAAATTAAAATCTACAAAAAACATACGAATTCCGATGCGATGAACCGCGACAATCTATGTAAATAGACAAAATTGTCTATTTTGAAATGGCTTCAATTTGCGTACTCATGTTTCGGTTCTAGGTGCTATTATTCTATGCGAGTACCGGCAATTTTCCGCGCGACAATTTCGCATTACATTCTTACGACGTCGATTGGGCGTGATACTTAAACCTCTATGATCGCAGTTAACGGATAATAACTACTGCGGCTTCATGTTATTAGACTATTTTGTTTCCAATTTTCCTATTTTCAAGCCGTAAGCTGAGCGCACATTAAAATTAAAACCTTTTATTGCTGTAATTGGTTTATAGTGACGACAGTACCTATTGGTTTCTCACGCGAAATTGTGTGTAGATGTGTGACTCATAATAAAGTGTAATCATATCATAATTTACCCATAGGCCATTAGGTTCTTGAAGACATTTCGACTACATAAAAATAGCTTAGCTGAAAACATAATATGATACTTTTATACTGGAAATCCGAATTTAATGCATTTTATTCGAAGTGTAGTTCAACGAAAAATAATGATGGAAATAAAATGAAGGTTTTGCATACATAAATTTTTTGAAGCTGTGTAAAATTTTTAAACATTTGTCTATTAAAAATAATTTAAATACAAACTCCAAAAACCATCCTTCACTTAAATATAAAGCAAAATAGCCTTTGCTACTAGCAAATACTGTTTCAAACTATTAAACCTATAACATTTTCAAACCAATACAAAGAGACCATTGAAACGTACAAGATCAGTTCTAACTGCATAGTCACTTACATAAAGCCTGCGAAGCCTCCATTTCAATGTGTATCCAGCCTTATTGTGAGAAAAGATGAATGTAGTGTGACCTCCGCCTCTTAAATGGATACTGTGAGCGCGTGGGACGGAATCGATCCGAACATCGATACTTTGCAGGTACTAGTCTGCAATCTGATGCAAGTATTGTAAGTGATATACAGCGTGTTCAAGAACTATAATTTGTAGTATACAGCGTGTTAGAAAAACAAGTGTCCGATACGTGAATCTGTTGATAAATACCGTCGGTTGGGTCTTATTATGCTTCGCGGAAGAGTCTGCGAAGGTTGGGGATCAGCACTCGCTGCGGCAGAACGATAAACAGTGGGGTTTTGGTCTGTAGAAGTCCGACATAACCCGTGGTCCTTCCCCTAAGTCCATGGGTATCCTATGAGTATTTCTCCACTACAAAAAAGGGGTCTTATTATGCTTTTGTTATGAATAAATGGAAAAATTGGTAAAAAAAATTAAAAATCTACGTAATTGCAACACTGCCATGGCCACATCGCCTCAAAATCAGGTGCTTTATACAACGAACATAGAACTATGTTCTAGTCTATGAACTGTTAGTGTATTGCCAGCTTTTGAAAATTTCCCTGAATTTTCGTCAATATTGATCATCATACATCAGATTTTGCACATTTGTAACATAATGATTACATAGTAAAAAGTGTAGTTTTCTTCTGTCCGTTCCTGAGTATGTTTTTATTTTTAAAACTAAGTAACCGATTTTCTTGCATTTTTTAAGAAGATAGATAGGTAGGTTTAAATGTATAATCCACGCACAATATATGCGTTCCAAGCCGGGGTAGTCGCTAGTACAATATAAGCATGAGGAACATGAGGAGATACCTGTATAACTTTACTATAACTAGGAAAAGTAAGACCAAGTTTTAGCCCAGGACTTAACAAAGTTTAAAATAAACTTTCCGCCTTAGCTCCCCGATCCATGCTGTAGCGAAAAATATCAAATTACCTTAAACCTGGGACGTTTTCTAATTAAAAAAAAATTGGTGTGCTGTAACTGCTGGCGTGCCGCAGGGTGGCGTGTTGTCTCCCCTTCTTTTTGCAATTTTTATGAACTTTTTAACTTCCAAATTGTCTTCTCTCTACCATATTATGTATGCAGACGACTTACAAATATACATGCATTGCAAGCCTAATAAAATTTCCGAAACGATAAACTATACCCTTCCATTCTCTTGTATTACTAATGTTCTATTTCTGGGTTGCCTGGAAGAAATCACTTCAAGTGATAAGGCCGCCTCTTACATGTAAATTTCTTTTATCTGTCTAATTGTTAATATTCCTTTGTTGTAATAAAGGGTAAAATAAATAAATAATAAAATAAATAAAATTTAATCATATAACTGTTACTTGTTGGTATTACGTTATTTCAATGTTTATTTCAAAAATGAAATATTTATTTGAATTTTAATTAACTACAAATGCTTCTCCTTGTTACATATAGTCATATCGTTCAGTGTTTCGATCTTATAGGTATAACACTTGTGGTGTAATTAAAAACATGTCAACATACAAACTTTTTATAAGCAACATAGTACTCCTTTCAACATTGTTTATAAACTTCAATGTATTTAAATAAACAGATCATTCAATTTTTTAAGCTAAATGAAATATTAGCTAGCAACAACTGGATTAAATACTATTTAGAAACAACTGTTCTAAGTGTTGCTCTAACTAAAATAATGTTTCACAACCACAAACAACGTCTGATGTACTGTATAGTCTCCGGAGAAATACTCAGATGTCACCCGTTATTTACTTCTAAGCCATTGTTATGAATATCCGAATAGTGTGAGAATTTTTGAGTAAGCTTAAAGCGTACGCTACTAATGCGACGAGTTCTGAAACGCGCTTGTGATTTTTTTTCAAGACTAATCATATTAAAGAACATCGTAGCATTTAAATATTAGATTGGAAGAATGTTTTTTAAATTTTATATCTACTAATAAATGTTCAGTTATTACTCACTGTGTGTTAGTATTAAATAGGTTCTTTTTAATCGACTTTACTTTTACTCAAAGCTAGGCAATTTATAAAAAAATCGATTACACTAACATAAACGTGAATGGAGTATGTTTCTTTTATCTATATCTATCTATATATATAAAAGAAAGTCGTGTTAGTTACACCATTTATAACTCGATAACGGCTCAACTGATTTGGCTGAAAATTGGTGGGGATGTAGCTTAGAACCAGGAGAAGGACATAGGATATTTTTATCCAGTTTCCAGGGGAATAATTTTTTTGTGAAAGTAAATGCGGACGGAGTCGCGGGCAACAGCTAGTAAATTAATATTTTCAATTACTAATTAGATTTCCTATTCTATTTTCAGACACACCTTAATACGTTCAATGAATCATAAAACGTAGCTTAATAGTAAAGCAAGCAATTAATACACAGCACATCCCATGATACACGGCAGGACAGTTGCGTGGAAACATGAAATATTCATGACCCGAAGTCGGCAGGTGGGACCGACGTGACTTCAGATCTGGTCAGCTACATTCTATATGAAATATTTTAATACTATTAAATTTGTATGGAATTATTCTGTTACGGTTTAGGTCGTTGTGGTCTTAGTTTGTTTGTATCTCCTCATAGATAAAATAATAGAATGGTGTGCAGAGTGCAGACTCGGTGGACAGCAGTCGCGGGCAAGCATTATAACTCTGCAAGGCCTATTCTTTATATATATATAGTAGGCCTATAGTAACATAAATTTATAATAATATTCTAAACATTAACCCTATTACATTCTATAAATGCATCCAATATTAATGCAAATGGATTATATCTAAATCCTAACAAGAAACAAAGCTATTGCTACGTCTGTAAATATATAAAACATTAAATAATTAGTCAAAGTAAAAATACGTTAGACACAATTTTTTGGATGACATCACTACTGAAGACTGTTATTAACGACTAGTACACAGAAAACCTTGAAAAGAAGTCAGATAAATTTAAACTTGGATTGTTATTTAGTTGGTAACAAAATTCTTTGAAATAAAAAAAACACAAAAGCTAATTTAAAACCGCGTTCGATGTATTGTAAAGCAATTAAATATATCCCCCAAAAGCCGCAATAGTTAACGTATTTTTGGTTTTATTTCTAGTTAGGAAAAAGTTTAATTGCATCCGCGCAGTCTAATTTAACTGGGAATTTATTTCTATTTTTACTATCAAAATAGTTTTTTTCTAATATTTGTATGTATGAGTAGATGTTGTATGATTTATTATACTTCGTCACGGTTCGTCTTTCATTAGATCTCTTTCTTCTTCTTCCTTTTTTAACCGACTTCTAAAGGAGGAAGGTTTCTCAATTCGACCCTTTTTTTTCTCTCATTACCTAGATCTTTTTTCTCATCTCTGAGGAAGTCTTGGGAGATACTCCTAAGAGTAATGAGTCTCGCTGACCTAAAGATAAAGCGATCTCTAAAGAGATGCTTTAAAAGTAGTACCACCTAGTTTCGGAGCGACCCAATTCTACTCTACTGTCGTATGACGTCATTAGTCATGACATTGCTAATAAAAATTTCCATTCCATTAAAAATTTAAATTAATTATCCAATATCGGTTATCTAGACAGTCAAATTGCTATTTTGTATTCCGTTAAAATTCCATTGAGTCAAAAGTTGGTTTAGTAAAAATTAAAACGTTTCGTTACTGGAAAATGGATTTGCAACAAAGGCAGCATTGTGTCTGACAGTCTGTCACACGGCGTTTTGTAACACCCACAAGCACAATGGTTCCACTCATAGCCAATAAATTTGAGTAAAACGTTTTTTTTTAAACAACCTTTTTATAATGCATTGACATCTGACTTACATTTGTATACTCAATTTAAATGAAACGTACCTAAAATGTGGACATAATCATTTCTAAAATCTTGTACATTTAAAAATTGGAAAAAAAGGCTTAATCGCGAATAAAATCTTTAGCATGACATATTTAACATGGCATGGCAAATATGTATTTATTTATTAGTATATAGGTATTAATTAAGTATTTTAAATTATTTTTTTAATTATATTTTTGGCTCAAAATTACCACCATGTGACCATTCTGCTCAGTTGCATGCCCTTACAAAACGAGAAAACTTATTTTCACTCGTTAAAACTATGTTATGAAATAAATCCTTAATACAAAGAAAAACAAAGTAAGTATGGAAGTAACTTTTACATGATTAATACCCAAACTTGTGAGTGTAATTTACGTCTCGTTCCACTTTGTCGCCCGCTAGGTACAGTGGTTATATCCACTGCCTAGTGCGCGAAGGGTCGTGGGTTCAATGCCAACTCGAGAAAATACTTAATAATTATATTAATATGACGACGATGACTCAGAGGCTCTTCTTTGTGTAAATCCAGACAAATGCATTTACAAGCTTTTGTTTCAAATTGTAACAAACATCCATATTTCCATAGACATACACATCTTCACAGACTATCTATCGCCTTATTAAGCAAGGAATTGAGTACTAAATAATATGATTTTTTCAAATTGAACTTTGTACTTAATTTTGAATGCATCCCTTCTTAAGTTAATTGCTAAGCTATCGTTGCCACAAACTTGAAATTATTTTCTCATCTATCAAAGCCAAAAAAGCTATCATAACAAGACCTATATTAAAAAAAATCGAATCAATCAGTCGTAATTTCTGACGTAAATAATAAAGTACTATACGTAATAAGTAAGTACTATAAAGAAAAATATAAAAATTCGTATCCGTCTACAAAGTGAGTTCTAATAAAATATATAGCAATAACATTCGGATTCTTGCAGCGTCAGATTCCTGTAATGTGGGTCACAGCGCAGTGCATATAATTCAATATTTCCGCTCCGACACGGGCTGATTCTAGCATTGTGTACCGCCATGATTTCTTGTTTACTTACCTACTTAAATTTTACATATAAATTATCATAGTACGTCATAAATAATGTATAGACTGATAGTCCCTTAATAATCGGTCCGCCGTAAGTGAAGTTAAAATTGTAAATAACTAAGTGTAAAAAGAACGTTCTTAAACTCGATGACACGCACACAAGCCCACCGAAACTGTTGAAATTTACCCTATATACCTATTATAAATTTCCTAGGAAATTTATAAATTTGCTGTTCTTGTTATTTTCCGGTATAAATACAATTATTCTTTAAATAAATCGTCGCAAAAAACTGACTGGCACAATTTTAATTTCGCAAATAATTTGACATTGACACATGTCACTGCCATGTCGTATCTATTTTTGACAGTTGAAGTAACATTCAGAAATTATTTTGAAATACCAAATTAAGTGTTAATTATTCATTGCTTTTGTATCATTAATATTTTGTATTATTAATTTACATAATTTATTTTATGTGTAAGTATTTTGTAACGTCTCTATTATTGTTTAAAGTTGTACAACGCCACCTAATTTTTTATTGTGTATATTTTGTCCTGACTCGGTTGCCTGGAAGTACCTCAATGTATTCTTATGTATAATGTGTAGATTGTGTTATTTGTAACAAAGTATAAAAATTATTCCATATTAGGTAATGATGTGTCTGTTTTGACCTTGATTACCAATTTTTGTTTCTTTTCCGAAAATCTTAGTCTTTTCGTATAACGATGAGACACATAATATATAATTAGGACTATCTTACCTGGTACCTTACATGTCCACATCTCTAATTTTCCTCTGCATAAGAACAGTCCTCCTACTTTAAGGAATATCCTAAAAAATATTATCGAAATCGGTTCAGTTATCCATATTTGGAGTTAGCAAAACATTTTGGCAACTCATTTCCATACACATACACGTGAGTAATTCTTACTTCACGTGACGTCTGACTTTCTGTTTATTATTCTAAAACTAAATGATCAGTACTTTAATTAAGAGTACGATATAGGTACATATTATTACACTTTTTACATATTAATTAAAATAGAATATTTAATCAACGTATGTTAAATAGATGATTGTAATACGAATTTCACAAAACATCAATATTTTTATTATAATTTTTAACATATATATTATAATTTTATACAAAGCGATGAAATCAAAAAGTAATACATGATTGCATTTTTGTGCATCACAAATCATTTTTACAATTGGCATGTATACGATGCCAACTTTTCCTAAACAGCTCTAGCATTTGCATTTATGACTTTCACATACCTAGCTTACACTTAATACATAGGTACATATTATAAGTAGACACATACATTGTCATTGTCAGTGTAATTAGACCGATCATGTCCGTATAAGTAGCATCCATCTCATACATATATTTGTTTATACGTTCTTTATTAGGTACATGTAGTAAATGAAAATGAAAATGAAAATGAAAATAAATTTTATTCTGAATAAGTTTCAATCAAAACACCCTCAGAAAGTCTACATGATGCCTACCACCGGTTCGGGAACTAACCCGGCGAGAAGAACCGGCGTAAGAAACTCGCACGGGTCCCACACTTTTTACCAAAAAAGGGGGAAAAAATCTTCTTTTAAAATATACAAAATTTACAATTCTGTAACTTAACATAAGTATATAACAGTAACATAACAGTAACATAACAACATATACAAAACGGAATATACTTTTCAGAATTTTACCCCAGAAGGTGGAACAGGATTACCCTTTAATGATGAGAGCTTTTCGCGCAACTGGTCTACGGTATAATATAATTAATGTGTCACCACCACCAAAGTTAAATACAAAATATTTATGACATCATTTCAAATCAATGTAAATAGCTATATAAAAATAATGTAAGTCTACCTCCTAAAATGAAAAAATATCATCAACTTAATTACCTACTCCTTTTGTTTAATATTTATAAATTTAATGAATTAAAATGTCTATAATAAACAGCCCTTTATGTATGGAATGATTATAAAAGAGCCAATAGGTGTAAAATGTTGTCAGTTCTAAAAAACCAACATGTTTTCTCGTTTGCTTTTCTTACTAGTGGCGACGGCGTGGATCGCTCAGGGTATGTCTATCTTTTCTCTTTACTTTTATTACAGTGAACTTGGGTACGGGAAACTATGAACTTTTTTAACTTTTATATGGACCATGGGACATGCATCAACAGGCGTCTAGTAATGGCAACATTAGCAATGTGATTTAAAGGTTCATTCTTCCTTCCTCCCTTATCTTTACCCATTTTTTTCCTTTTAGTTTAGTTCGATTGTTTCATTACCATCAGATCACCATTCTGCTCAATCGCCCATAAAAAAATCTTACGTGTAAAATGTGATTCACAGGTAAGGCAGGTGGGCCTGATACTCGTATTATCGGCGGAAGCGATGCTAAAAAGAACTCGCGGCCTTTCCAAGTGTCCATCAGACTAGTTGACGTGGTTAGGGACACGAAAAAACACATTTGCAGCGGTTCTATTGTAAGCAAGGATTACGTTCTCACTGCTGCTCACTGCGTTTATGGGTATGGAAATTTTGTTTTTATGTATACATATATAAATTGTTTTTGACAGAGTAATTAGTTGCCTTATCATTTACCTCATATCATTTGTGCGTCGTTTTAGTTTATATAACATATAATTATCTATAAACAGTGTGTAATTTTCCTTCATTCTATTCTTTTTTATACAGTCGACTACAAATTATGTTTATTAGAATTCCACTAAGTATACTACCGATAAGTGTAGCAATAACAAAATAAAATGATGACGTCACGAGTAATTTTCCAAATACAAAAACACAGTTCAACTAATGAAAAATTTTATTGCTTTGATGTTTTGTTATGTTGAATATGTTCATCAACATCAAATATTTTATAGCGCATATTTTCTCATCGGTTTAGTCATTGATTTTGTCTTGATTTTGACTTCTGCATACGTTCCATTGCAGCTTTCTTCATCTGTTTTTCTTGCGATAACTATGTTTGTATCTGTCTATATATTATTACTTTCAATAATGCCATTATCAGGTATTTGTTCTGCATCAAGATCCGTCACGCATTTTTTATCTGCTTTACTAATTATCCTAACTACATATCTTCATTCTCTTCTAATCATTTCTAATGTATTATAGGAAAACGGTACAGAGACTATTATGTATAGTAGGAGTGAATGACTTGAATGCTGGCGGAGAATGGCATTATGTAGATGCTGTAAAAATTCACGAAGACTACAAGCAGAACGCCGGACGCGGAATCAAGCCTTATGACGATGAGCAGGGTTTTGACAACAACATTGCTCTCATGAAAGTGAAAACCCCATTTGACTTCAAGGAAAACATCGCTGCTATTAAGATGAACTTTGATAGTATACCATCTAATATGGACTGCGTAGTGTCTGGATGGGGATTGGTGGTAATAATAATGAGTTTTTTAATATAATAATTATATACCAAATGTATGTAATGTCTGGTCTGATGTCTCTGATCTTCTTGCTATGAGGAAACTGGTAGGCTTTGTGACTGGTTAACGTGTTTATAAGAGCTTGTTATAGATTCTATGTGACCAGTATTTGGTTTAATTTTAAAATGTTTTAACGTATGTAAACTGAATAGTTTATATAAGACGTGAATACGTCACTTCAGACCTTGAAATTAAAAAAAACCTTAGAGCGATAATAATCGTCCATTTGCAAGTGAGACACTCCAACGGAGGTCGAAAAAAAATTAAATTAAACTTATGTACGATTTTTATTCTTATCCAGATTATCACGATGATTTATTTTTACAGAAAGACTTAAAGTCCACGACAAAACTGCAATCAATGAATGTTTTAACAACGACATTTTCGGATTGCTACTACCCCTATCAGAACTTAAAATTAACCATCACTAAGAAGCACATCTGTACTTACAAGAAAGATAAAGGCATTTGTTACGTATGTATTACCTTCTATCCTTGCTTCTTATAGGAGTAGAAAAGATTTAAAACTTTAAAATTCTGTTCATAACAACAATATCTCTTTATTAAACAATTTTCATCAACCACTCAAAGCCAAATAGTAGACAAGATTTTATCTATTTTTTTTTATTTTATTCATTTATTTGGTTTGATGCACAAAACACATTAAAATCTTAAACAAAAATAAACTTAAAACTAAGAGATCTCAACTGGATTTTAACGTAACACTATGTGCACACAGCAAAATTATTGTTAAAATAGTGAACATAGTTAAAGGAAAGAAGTTCCTCGACACCAGCTAACAATGAGGGTGGGTCAATTCATCTAGGTATAGCGACCCAGGCCACAGGGACCGGCGCTTAACCTACGATGGAGGATGCCTTTAATGACAGTGATGAATGTATTAATATTGGGACAGAATATATCCACGAGTATTTCCTATAACCTGATCTCATTTTTCTATTAAGTCCTGATGTTGATCTAATTTTCTGCAGTTGATCTGTAGCGATGTGCCACTATCTTCAGTGATTATATTTTTATTCTTATAACTTTATGTCATTTTCAGGGTGACGGAGGTGATCCTCTAACACTAAGGAATGAGCTAATCGGTGTCGCTTCATACTTCGTGCCGACATGCGCTACCAGAACCCCAGACGTCTTTACAAACCTCAAAACATACAAGAACTGGATTCAGAATAATATGAACTAGTAGTCTAAGTAACCTTTTTCTTGTTTTGAATCAAACCTTTTGTTTTTTCTTTTTCCTTTTCGTAGTGGGAATAATAAAATTTTGAACAATAGTAACCTTGTTTCTTCTTCTAATACCACACATCATATCATTCTTTCTATAATCCCACTTTCTTTTGTTCCTTTTTTAAAGACTGTCAACGATTAACTGACCGACTATGGTTAGAAGACATCACGTAACATATGGTAAAATTTTTGGCCTGGTTAGTTGCCCCTCATAATACACGTGTAATAATGCAAGAATGTCAACCGATTAATGAATTAATTTTTGAAACGTAAGTATTTTTATCACTTAGCATTTTTGACCGACTTCAAAAAAAAGAAGAGGTTTCTCAATTCGACTGTATATATGCATTTTATATGTTTGT
Organism: Eurema hecabe; assembly: GCA_026213755.1. Classification (NCBI taxonomy): domain Eukaryota; kingdom Metazoa; phylum Arthropoda; class Insecta; order Lepidoptera; family Pieridae; genus Terias; species Terias hecabe. The sequence continues at coordinate 7,603,147 of JADANM010005989.1, forward strand.
TCAGGCATTACTTCACCACCTGTTGACCGATTTTGATGATTCTTTTTTTTAGAATGGGTCTACTTCTAAAGTTGTCCCATTTTATGGATATCAGAGTCTGATGATAGAAAACCGGAGAAATCGAGGAGAAAACTAGTGCTTTTATAAGATAATAACATGATTAATAAATCATTTCTATATACTGAATGAAGATAAGCATTACTTTGTGCGAAGTAAATTTATTTCTTGCTTTTTAGTTTGTTTCTATCGGTTTATTTTTATTATAAAATGTTTTTTCATATAAAGTATGTTCCGTAAATTGTCTACTTTAAAATCCCCTATTGTTGTTCCCCATTTCGCGGATCCGTATTAATAGAACAAAGCTTAAACAATACCATTCCCGCCTATTATTATGAAATTTCTTTATATTTAAACCTTCAAAGACTTGCGAGAAAGATTGCCCAAAATGCTGAGTTTTTACAAACTACACAAAAGGCGGCCAATAACAAACGAATCGCTTATAAATATTTAAATATTGAAATTCGTTGTATTATGCAGCCGTAGCCGGGAAATACGGACATGATAGAGTGGCTTGAAATCCGGTGTGAAATAATTGTTAGCAAGTATTTAAATAAATACAAAAAGGTATTGTGTTTAAGTTTTAACGATATTAAATATTACATTTTGAGTTGTTTTTATAAGATTGGGTCGTTGAAAAATCGGCGCTATGTTGATATGTACTAGTGGACATTCTTGGTGTATTTTCTCTTAATATCCATACTAATATTATAAAAGGGAAAGTGTGTCTGTCCGTATGTATCATCTTTTCTAAATATTTTAAAGCAAGTACCTATTTTTTAAGAAAATTAAATATGTTGCCATAATCAACGCCCAGCTTAGCTTAAAACTAGATGCCAGTGTATAATTAACGACTTAGAATAAATACATATTATTTATAATAAACGCAGAAATGATGTTCTAACTACACCACGTTTTAGCGTATAATAAAGATATTCTAAAAATATTCTATTCAACGAACCACATGAAGCCGTTAGCGCTAATATATTCGCAAAATTCATTAAAATGCATTTCAGGTACAGAACACCGGCTAATTTATTATGTACCTCCCATTTTATGCTTTATATTTCCCTAATTTATACGATATTAAACTGTCTTAGAGAATCTATATTAGATTTCCAATTCTATTAGTCGATGCTTGTTAAAATTCCCTCCCAAACTTTTATTAATATTGTTATATTTTTTTGAATTATAATTGTGCTTATAGATGCTATAAAATAAAATTATGTATTTTGAAATATAATTAAGGTTGTCATTTATCTTATTTTATGATTATTAAAGGCTTAATGATGGTATATGTATTGCATAGTTGACAAACTTTTATGAAATGATGAATAAGTTGCATTACATTGATTATTAATGCATGGAAAAGTTTTAAACGTTATTTTATTATTTACTAGCTGTTGCCCGCGACTCCGTCCGCGTGGACTTTCATATAAACTTTGACCCCCCTTTCCCCCTTATAACCCTTTTTTTTAGTTAAAAAGTAGCCTATAATTTATCTCAGGCTCTAGACCAAATTTCATTACAATCGGTTCAGCGGTGTGGCCGTGAAAGCGTAAAATTATAAATAGTTTCAAGCCCGCGCGCAACCTTTTGGGGGTTTATTTAAAAATTAAAGCCTATGTCCTTTCCCAGGTTTTAGACTATCTTTGTACCAAATTTCGTTCTAATCGGTTCAGTAGTTTAAGCGTGATGGAAAGGCAGACACACAGACAGTGTTACTTTCGCATTTATAATATTAAGTATGGATTACTCGTTTAACTGTAGGTTTCTTTTTAATTATTATTTACTTCAGTAAGTTATTCTTTATTGAGTTTGTTTTCCTTTTAAAATAAAATAAAAACAACAAATTCGTTACATAGACATCGTTTTTGCATGTTATAATAAATTTCTCACTACCTACAACAAAATTATTAATTCAGTTTTAACCCTTAGAACGTAACGAGACAATATTATCTAAGATTTATTACCGGGCCTAATGAACCCGCCCTAAATTATATTTCAAACGAGCTTCCTGGCACAATACGATGACAACTATGCTTTATAGTCATTATTAACAGTCATTTAATGTATCCTCGGTTTTAGGTTTGCTTAAAATTAAAATGTGTACGAGGCTTTAAATCGCTTTCTTGTCGTTGCTACGAATTTCTGTTGGATGTTTTATTTTTTATGAAGGGACTATGTTCGATATTTTTTTATGTAATATGTGACGTTATTAATTTATGAATAGGTAACTTAGGTTAGAAATTTCTTTCAGTTATAAAATAGCCAATATAAAAAGTCATATACTAAAGACGATAAACAAATTCATTTGTGTGTAGTATCAATAAATTAATCATTTTTTCAAATATTTTTTACATTCTTTCAAATTCTTATTTTTTCAAATTTTGTATGAAATCTTTAAAACAGCGCCATCTAGTATCATTCGCAGGAAAACTCATATAAACATTATTAATTTTATGTTCTTACATTTAACTAATTGTTTGTACATATAAATATTGTACCAAATTTTCGCTGTAACTATTTTTAATTTTAGAGGAGTAAAAGATACATCACAAAATAACACGCCAAATATAATTAATAAGATGTACCTATAAAACACCGATTCCAAAGCAAACTTTTGTCAAAACAAATTAATGATACTTTGATTACGCAGCTTATTTGCCGGCTCGGTACCGGGAAATATGGCCAAGTTCCTTCATAGATTGTGTCAATAATTTGGAAGTTTGAAATTTGTCTCAATAACGGGATTGCAAGTTTGTGTAATGTCACGAGTGGTCGATACTTCGCTAACACCGACTAGGGGCTCTACGCGTTTCGCTGATTCGTGGATATTTGAAACTTAAACTTTCTGAAACATGTTATTTATAAATTTCATCTTTACGTGTATGCGGCTAATAAAAAGGTTATTCTATTTTTAAAATGGGGGCATTGGAGCAATATTTAAAGACAGATAAATGGTTTATAACATTTAAAAATACTACTACTGAATGGATTAAACTGAAATTAATAAGCCCCTAATACAAATATTTCCACTTCCCAACACGGGCTGATTGGAGCATTGTGTTCCGTTACGATTTCTTGTTTAATTATCTATAGTTACATATTAGTATTATCATAGACGTATAATAACGCATAGAGGTAGTCCCTTAATAATCGGTCCGCCGTAAGTGAAGTAAAAATTGTAAATAAGTAAGTGAAAAAGAACGTTCTTAAACTCGATGACACGCACACAAGCCAACCGAAACTGTTGAAGTTTACCCTATGTAAGTGAAAAATAAAACCTTCGAAAAGCATGCGAAATTTGATGCGATGCACTGCGGCGACGGTCTATGTATGTAAATACAATTATTCTATACTAGCTGTTGCCCGCGACTCCGTCCGCGTTGACTTTCATAAAAAATTATTCCCCTGGCAACTGGATAAAAAGTATTCTATGTCCTTCTCCTGGTCCTAAACTACATGCTCACCAATTTTCTGCCAAATCAGTTGAGCCGTTATCGAGTTATAAATGGTGTAACTAACACGACTTTCTTTTATATATATAACTAGCTGTTTTCCGCGGCTCCGTCCGCGTTGACTTTCATAAAAAATGATTCCCCTGGCAACTGGATAAAAAGTATCCTATGTCCTTCTCCTAGTTCTAAACTACCTCCCTGCCAATTTTCAGCTTAATCGGTTCAGCCGTTCTTGAGTTATAAGTGAAGTAACTAACACGACTTTCTTTTATATATATAGATAGATAAATTGTCGCACAAAAACTGGCGGACACAATTTAAATTTAGATTATTAAGATTTGACATTGACAATGTATGTCACCGCCGTGTCGTATCTATTTTTGACAGTTGTTGTTACATTCAGAAATGATTTAGAAATGGCAAATTAAATGTTATTAATTTCTTTACTTTACCTTTACTATTAGATTTTCTGACTTTTAATGAATATTTCTAGATAGCGTACATTTTATATTAAATAACAAGCTTCATAGTTCCATATTACTGATGTGTCGGTCTTTAGCTTTTGTTTCAATCAACCATGTAACAAGTAACTTTGTTTTTTTTTTAATCCAAAGCTTAAATTCATATAAAGATTTAAACTATCCTACCTCTAACCTTACACGTTCAATTCTTATATATATATATTGTATAACCGACACATATATATGAGCATTTGTGTCACGTGACATCTGACTTTCGTTAATTAATCTAAAACAACATGATCAATATTTAATTAAAACTATAATGGTACATGTACTTATTATTACAGTTATTTACATATTAATTAAAATAGAATATTTAATCAACGTTACATGTTAAATAGATGATTGTTATAAGGATTTCACAAAACATCAATATTTTTATTATAGTTATAAAACGTGAAATTTAAAAATAACGATAGATGATTCCATGTTTTGTCATCACAAATCATTGTTACAATTGGCGTGTATCCGATACTAAATTTTTCCCTAATAGTCCAAGGATTTTCATTCTGTTACTAAACTATACTTAATACGCACATAATTATTAGTACACACACACACAATTAAATACATTGTGTGAGTCTGATTGACAGGTGAGATCCTTATTATAATCATCATCATTTTCATATATATATATTTATTTAAAAATTCTTTTTAACATGCAGTAACATAACAACATATACAAAAGTATAACCTTTTGAGAATTCTGCCCTAGAAGGTGCTTGGAAGAAGGCAACTTCGCGCCAGCGACTGGTCTACGTTATAATATAATAACTTTATTTTGAACAGAGTACGTATACAATTTCAGTTTAAAAAATATATAAATAATAACAGAATAAAATTATGTATAACTCCTAAAAATGAAACAATATCATCAATTTAAATACCTCCTTCACTTCTTTATTATAATATAGTTAATATTTAAACATGTCTATTATGAACAGCGCTTTATATGTGGGAACAATTATAAAAGAGCAAATAGGTTTAAACTGATGTCAATTTCAAAAAGCCAAAATGTTTTCACGTTTCCTTTTCTTACTATTGGCGACGGTGTGGATAGCTCAGGGTAAGTGTATATTTTTAATTAACTTTCATAACAGTAAACGTGGGTACGAGAAACTGACACATTTTTACTTGAATACGGAACATGGGACACTGGTCAGTGTTACCTACAAAAATCAGGCGTTTAGTAACGGTAACATTAGCAATGTCATTGCTATTTGTTCGGTAAGTGGGAGTAGTAAAGGCTCATTTATCAGCCCCCCTTATCTTTATCCATTTTTTCCTTTTAGCTTACCTTAAAAAAAATCCCTTTTTTATGAGTCGGCAATGCACTCGTGAGTCTTTTTATCCTGTGTATGTTTCCTTACCATCAGATGAACGTTCTGCTCAGTTGCCCGTCACCATATAAAAAAAAGCTTAGGTTTAAAAATGTGATTCACAGGTGACACAGGTGGGCCTGATACTCGTATTATCGGCGGTAGCGACGCTACAAAGAATTCGCGACCTTTCCAAGTCTCCATCAGGCTAGTTGACGTGGTGCACAACACCAAAAATCACTTTTGCAGCGGTAGTATTGTGAGCAAGGATTACGTTCTCACTACTGCCGACTGCGTTTTTGGGTATGGATTTTTCTATATAGAAGATGCAACACGTAAAAGTTATTGTTCACAAAGTAATTAGTTGCCTTATCATTGACCTCCTATCCTTTGTGTGTCGTTTTAGTTTATACAACATATTATTAACTATAATTAATATGTAATTTTATTTTATTTAATTTATTTTCATTATATTATTCAGTCAACTACAAAATTATGTTCCATAGGTATTAGCCCTAGAGTGGGCGCGTCTTTTTGCGTAACGTCAGTGGGCGCGTGGT
>JADANM010005989.1:7610735-7621891 GCA_026213755.1 Eurema hecabe
ACTGGAGTGCGGCCAGTGGAGTGTGTGGCGCACAGGAGGCGCACTGCGCTGCACGAGGGAGCCATAGCCGTCCTGCAAAGGATGGCAATGTGGCGAGTTGGGTCGGGAGGCGAAGCCAGACCTGGAGCAAATCGTGGGCGTCGAGCTGCGAAGGTCGTGCTCGTCTCTCTTGACTCGACGATGAGGCTGGGGCGTAGCCTCATGCCGGTCTACAGTCAGCCGAGTAGGAGTCTGAGGGTTGAGGTACTGTTCTGGGGACGTATCTCCCCTTCCATAGGCTCTTGCGATGGTTGTGGTCTGCTTTTATGTTCCGGGTGGACCACTACGGAGGAGGAGCGTGATGGCTGCTCCCGCTGTCACGTTCCACTGGAGGGGCCGAAGCGATGCGGCCAGCACTGGCAGGTTCACGGACGAATGTCTTTGACGCGCTCGTGTGCCCGCCCTGGTGTGCGGCGGAATGTCGATGGGGTGAAGTCGGTAGGGTGCGGCGCCGACGTACGTTGCACGACACTGACACACCATACTGAATGTCGTCCATGTAGCTCCCAGGATGTGTGGACGGGTGTCCTTAGCTGGGTTCCCCATCGTAAACAAAAAAAAAGCATGTGGTAAAATACCTTTTCTGTTGCCCCTCAAAATACACGTACAATAATGTGAGGATGTTAACATTATTAATTAAATAATAACGTAAGTATAAATACTTACGTTACAAAAATTAATTATCATTTTTAACCGACTTCAAAACAAGGAAGTTTTTTTTTCAATTCGACTGTATATATATATGCTTTTGTATATTATGTTTGTTCAGGCACTACTTCGCTGTCTGTAGACCGATTTCGGTGATTCTTTTCTTTTTTGAAAGGTGATACTTCTGACGAAATTGAGGTCAAAAACGAGTGTGTTTATAAGATTATAAAATGACTACTAAACTTTCCTTTATATAAAATGAAAATACGTATTACTTTGTGCGAAGCAAATTTAGATTTTCCTTATAGATTGAAGTCGATTTATTTTTGTTAAAAATATTTTTTTCATACGTTGTATGCCTCTATTGTTGTTCCTCATTTCGCGAATCTGTATTAAAACAACGAAGCTTAAACAATACCATTCCCTCCCATTAATATTAAAATTTCCTTATAAACTCTCAAAGACTTCCAAAAAACTATACAAAAGGTGGACAGTAACAAACGAATCGAACGAAAATTCGTTGTATTAGCCGTAGCCGGGAAATACGGACATGATAGAGTGGCTTGGAATCCGGTGTGAAATAATTTTTAGCAAGTATTTAAATAAATACAAAAAGGTATTGTGTTTAATTTAAACCATAATAAACTTACATTTTGAGCTGTTTTTACAAGAATGGATCGTTGAAATATCAGCGTCATGTTTATATGTACAAGTGCACATTTTTTTGGTGTATTTTTTGGTGTATTCGCACGAAACCTTTTGGGGGTTGATTTAGAAAAAGTAGTCCTTCCCAAGGCTTTAGACTATCTCTGTACTAAATTTCATTCTAAATGGTTCAGCAGTTTTAGCGCGGTGGAGTGACAGACAGACAGTTAGTTTCGCATTTATAATATTACTCCATACAAATATGACCATATGAGTTAAGCTATACGTAAGAAACCTGACTTTAAGTAAGAATCACAGTACCATAAAATATTACAAGAACGAACTTCACAGTATATTTCATGGTCACACTACAAGAAGTTGTACATAACTTCAGTACAAACTCGCAACTAAATGTAAGTGACATTAGTGCCTAACAATAAGTTCTAACTTACGCTGAGCTTCATTGCTTTTGCTATTGCTATTTTTAATTGATTTAATTATAAAGTTTTCTCTTCTCTACTATTTTTTGTCAAAATCAGACATATTCAAAAGTCAGTACGATACACTTTAATATCTGTTTGTACTCGTCATTTATGTTTAGCGCTGGTCGAGAATAGCTGCGCATCGGTAGAATCGCGCTCGTAATTGACGTATTAGTGCGAAAAAGACAACACACTGGGACAACCAATCAACGCTCGCGCACCCGACGATCACGCGCCCCGCGCACCGCGCCGTTACCTCGATGCCTTATTTTTGACTTCTGCGCAGGTTTCGTTCAGCGCTAAAGATTCGTGACGCGTACTATAATGAGTTTAAAGGCTATAAATAATGCACCTTTAGAAAGAGACCATCATGTAATTTCGTCTTTATATGCTGTTATCTCTTTCACTCGGAACTTTTTAGACAACAGTTCCTAGGCTTGTCTGCGAGAGAGATAGCTACTATTTTTTGTTATAAGTTATTCTATAGTGGTATATAAGTATATAAACCGTAATTTATCGAAAATACTAAAAATAATATCAGTTTTAAACTTGTTCAAATTTCGAACTCACGTTAAACTTTTGTTTTACATAAAGCAAGGAGACATTTAATAGCGATGTTTATCGAACTTTTATGTCTCTGTCCGGGTCGGGAATCGAACCCGTTTACGACTTCGTTGTAAACGCTAGACGCAGTTAAATAGTTATACCTTTCAACCGATCGGTTTTAAACATTTATGTGTATGAATATTGAATTACATGCAAATATAGAAGTTATGGAAGAAGATTTAATGTGTATTTTCTGTTGACAAATTTAAAGACACGCACGTGCTGAGAATTCATAATACATAAATCCTATCATAAAGTGTTATAAGTCCAAATCTAAATATTAATTAATATGCATAACTTATCAATGCATTGGGCTGGGATTAAGATCAACGCTGATTGGCAAAATAAAATAAAAAGGAGCAGGAATTGATTCAAGAAAAAAGATAAGAATGGTATTTCAATCCGTAGGACTTATAAAATTTTCTTCACGCATATAAATTTTGAAGACGAGAAAACATCCTAATTAGGACGTCTTACCTTTAGATGATTAGTTGCCGGTGCATTCACGCGCAACTGACAAAACTAACTATACCTTTTTTTCTTGTTGTTTTTTACATTTATCTCTTTTGTATCGTTTTGACTTGAGTGTATGTCTGCTGCCGCTGATGTGACACTTTTTTCGGTTGATTTGTATGGGTATAACATATCTATTAATAATATCATTGGTAAAACCCAAGTTATTTAGTTACAAGACGTTATATTTGCATTGTCTCAAACAACACGAGTGCGAGAAGAGTAGTTGCTACGCACAGATTCATACTATCACGATGCCTCGACGGCGTTCAATAGGAAGAACCAAAAAATATTTTAATAACTAAATAAATTTAGTAGCACTAAAGCAGAGATTAATTATTTATCAAAGTCTGTATTCAACTAGGCTATATTATATAGTAACACTTTTTAATCGACATGCTATTTCAAAACAAACACCACAGAATCTTTATAAATACAATACACACAACTTACAGTTTGAAAAAACTTAGTGCACATTTTTTTTCGGTTATTTGTAATCTATAGTAGTAGGTAAGTCATAAGTGTTGAGTTACTTTTCAAAGCAATACGCAACAGAATATTTCTCATAAAGTGCCAATAACTTCCCAATTTCTTCTGTCAATCAATTGATAAGAAGCTTGATATTAAATTTCAGCACAAACTTCAAGCATTGATAATTAGCTGAAAATTGAGATCGTTAATGACTGTCAAAATTAGGAAATTGTAATGTAAGCGTAATTCTCGCTTGCCAACCGTTCTTGGAATTAAATGATTGATTATAATACACGATTATATCATTGTACTTATAACTATATAAATTTGTAAAGGCACAATATCGATTAGATGATGAGCCGATTTCGAAAATTCTTTCATCAATGGTATGCAACATTTTTAAAGCAAAAACTATATATACAAAAAACGACGTAACAATCAGTATATTTATAAAATTTACTTAAAATAATATATTTTGAAAACAAATGCGTTGCAATTCTATAATCTCTTTAATTAAATACTTCGGGTTAGTGACAAACTGACAAACAAAATTTTCAGGTTGATTATAAAGTTATTGAAACAATTAAAATAACGATAACGATAGGCATTTCCTTAAAGAGCCGGCAACACACTCGTGACAACGCGAGTGCTCATGGGCGGCGCTGATCACTTCACATCTGGTCACGCGCCTGCTCGTTTGCCCCCTATCATAAAAAAAAAAGGCAGTGATACTCTATTCTAACAGCTTTTTGCGATGCTAGGAAACTGGTCTCTGGTTCTCCTGAAGGTAAGTGATTACCTCCGCTCATGAACAGTTGTAAAGCTAAGTGACATATGCATGCGTTTTATACCTTTAAAATTTGATTTTTTTGTATTTAAGTATAGGTTATAAATAGGCTACTTTTAGCTAAAATCATGGGTTCTACGTTTAATACTACATTTAGCTAAAATGATAGATTCTATCATTTAACACTGTTTAATTTTTCAAGTACCCAAAATGACTAATTAAATAATTCAAGAACAGACCCTGATACATCACCGTGACCTATACCAATTCTATTTAATATAAAAGCATTCACGATCTGAAAGTTCCTACTAGCCCATTACCAAATTGGATGGAGCTTGGCTCTGAATAGCGACAAAAAAGGGTCACTTCACTGATCACTGATATGAATAGACTCGATGATATCGGTGTGAAACCTCTAATGCTGTCATTTATATTAAGTGCCATCACTTCGGCCTATTGGTGTGACGTCATTCCATTTTTATATTAGTGATTTATTAATTTTTAGTTGACTAGAGAGGTTGCTTAGCTTTCAAAAAAACGTTAAGAGCTTCCATAAAATAATGTGATGATAAGATGATAAAATAATACATCGATGCTACGAATAAAATGTTATAGTTCAAATGTTTTCTGATTATGATCAGGTGAATGCGTTACCTTACCGGCCTTAACAATATAGGAACTGAAAAATGGGCCTTCGTTCGAGAAGTTTTCTGTTAGAGTTTGGAATTGCAATTCTGAGTTTTATCTGTTTTTTTATCCATTTTACCATGAGTTAGTTAATACAAAATTTCACTATTACGTCAAACAAATTACAGAATTACAATATCTTCAAGTCTCTATTCTCATTAATATTGTAATTAAAACTTTAAAATATGCTTTTATTATATTTTTTAATTCACATGCTTGTCAACGGTAATTAAAAACTACCGAAGAATGACAAAACTAATCTAGCACATACATACTTATAACCTAACCTTATAACTATAATAAAAAATATCAGTTTCATTTTAAAGCAATCTAATTCAAACTAATTAGACAAAGTGATATGATACGTTATATTAAATTTCTCTAACATTTTACTGACATTTCACACCCAGAGTAATTAAAAAGTGACAAGCAACATTTTACAACGAAATCCAGCCATACACTGGACCTTACCTGTCTACAGAATGTCTCTTGTCTAGACAATATTAATCTTGCTTTACCGAAGTTCACAGGTAGACCATACATATTACTTTCAATGGTTTGCACCTCCGTTCGTTGTTTTGGAGTTAACGTTGTATTTTGGGAGAACTAGCAGATTTGTTTATATGAATCTTTGCCAAATATATTTACGAAGGCTTTATAGTTTTGTTTAGAAAAATTGTCAATAGTGTCACCATTTATTTTTCAAGGACATCATATTTTCTTAATGGTTACTCTTTAACGTTAAAGATATTTATTGGCTTTGTTTTAAAATAATTTATTACATGTAGGTTATTCTTCTCTTCGGACGTAAATTTATTATTAAAATTACTGAAGCTCTATATTTAGTATTTTAACTTTTATACAAACAAATCTAAGCACTATTAATCAACTACATAAATGTATGAAAGCTTAATAAATTAGGAGTATGTAACTAAAATTAAAGCTACGAGTATCAGAGCAGCACTTAGGAAAATTACCGTAAACCGACATAGTACGGCCGAATTAAAAACGTATAACGCGACATAGAATAGTGTGCTTATGACATTACATCGTTTGTAAAATGATTAGATTTAAGAACACTGTTGCAGTACAATTATAATTTACTGAAGTGCTTCTGAATTTGTCTGGTTTTTAATGTGATATCATTGATATGGCTTTCTTTGTTTTTGTAAAAGAAACATATAGTTTCTTTTATTTATTTAAAATTGAACAGTAATCAAAATTGATTTGATGATCATGATATTTCTTTATAGATATTTGATGATGAGATGATCACGGGTCATCGTGTAAATATAAGTTCCTGACATATCTCTTTTATACTATTTTTTTCCATGTATCAGAACTCTTTTTCCTCTTCATGAGAAGCTTAATTTTGAAACGGTTCATCGGAGTTGATCACTAATAATACTTCATCACATTAACATAGGTCTGCATAATAAATACATCGAGAAAATTCGAGAATAAAATTAGTGATGTATCTACAAAATGGTCTATGATAAAGTTTAAAATTGGTGAATCAAGTTGAAAAGCGTTGGCGGCGCGCCACTGGATATAATATTTTAATACTGCATTGTCGTAGGTCCGTACTGACAGACGGTGAGTCTCGACATAACGTATTAAATTATGTGTCCTAACATTTTGAGAATTGTTTTCGTTATTTTCAGCTTTTTGGCAGGTAGGCAATGTCCATAAAACATTTAACATAAGGATGAAGGTATACCGTCGAAGTGAGAAAACTACTGCTTTTTTGAAGTCGGTTAAAAAAGCCAACCGATCGAGTTATCGGAACGACTTTAAAATGTAAAATATCGGTTGTAAAAATTCGCTCGCTTGAAAATTCCTAAAATCGGTTTACAATAAATAAATAGGTTCTCAATAAGCAAACATCAAAAATATAGTTGAGTTGAAAACCTTGTGCATTCCTTTGAACAGAAATTGATACCTATTACCTACATATAGGTAGGTACACACTGTTAATTATAACCGAATGTAAGCATAAATTCACATCGACGTCTGAATTCTAATTTAATTGCATCTATTTTAAGGTCTTGTAAAGGCTTTTATAGCCAAATCAGCAAGAGATCAGAATTCACACTGTCTAGAGTCTAGACTATAGGTAGGTCCCTAAACTCTAAAGAGACTGTGAATTATAACATTGATTTTCGTACCCCGAAGAAATTTTACTGTTTAACTAATTTACCATAAGGGATCACTTTTGGCCATATAATGAACTATACATATGTAATAGATACTTAATATATTATATTATACTCGTATTCCTTTTATGCAAAAACTGATGGTCTATATTCTATATATTTTTGGTAAAAGAAATTCACCTTAAATATACTATTTAATGAATCTCAATAATTAATTATTATAGCGCAATATAGTCAGACAAACAAACGCACCTTACATATGTTTCTTAATTAATCCTAAGACATATTATAATTGCAAAACTAACAGTCTGTGTGTAACGCTTTCGTGTTTAAACAATTAGACCGATTTAGATACAATTTGGAACAAGCATAGTATAGCTGTATAGTATTCAAGGGATATACGAGTATAGCCTACAACTTTCAATGGAAATAACGCGAGTACGAGAGAACTCATAAGTATTATAATATAATAAGCATAGCATTGGTAGACCACTTAGCCGGTGGTCTGATGACATTATACAAATCGCTGGGAAAAACTGGACGACTGCAGCGGGAAATAGAGAACGCTGGAAGAAGATGGAGGAGGCCTTTACCCGTAAAGGGATCCTTATCTCGGAAGTAAAAACTAACAATACTAATAACTACATTGTAAAGAACTTTGTATACTAACATTACTAACAATTATTAAATGTATCATATCATATAAGAGATGGGGAAAATTAGAAGGCTTTATTATTATTATTAAGCATATCACAAACATTTTTAATGTATATGTCTTTACAACTTGTAAAATGTAGGCATGTTTACGACAAAAATAACAGGAAAATTTGTGTTAAAAATTTAACAAGTTCTGTCCCTCGCCCGCAGGTAGGCAGAATTTATTATCTTCTTGTGAAGGACCCGAATAATGCATTTAAGTGACTTGCAATATATGCTACGTTTAAGAACACTTATATGATATCTACCGAAATTTATACAGGATTTAAAGTTGGAAATCTGTGTATTTATGTTTGATTAGCTGACCCGTGCCCACTTCGTTGGGCATGATATTAATTATCCATTTCGGATTTTTATATAGCCTATGACACTCATCAATAATGTGGCTTTCTATGGGTGAAATGATTGTTAAAATCGGTTCAGTAGATCCCCAGATTACCTCGTACAATTTAACAAACACACAAACTTTACCTCTTTATAATATTAGTATAGACATATGACCAAAACCACAAAGGTGGGGTTATTTAAGCTACAATCCCTTAAAATGGAGGACCAAATGTTCTTTATTAAAAAAAATACCCAGTAATTTTGTTCCTTATTATGTAATTATATATTATTCCTTATTATGTTATTAGGTAAGCAAAAAAGGTTGGATTGAAAACAATTATATTATATTTTAATACATGATCTAACTCTACAGGTTCAAAATTAATATAGCTTTAGTTTCTAATACCTATATTTTTTTATAATTATTTAAATACACTGTCAGAGACTTTCATAGTGTATATGGGATAATAATAATTTAAGTAAAAACGAATGTTAAGATTCATAATGTAAATAGAAATGTTAATAAAATCGGTCATCAAATTTGCACTTGACCTCAAACAAGATAAGATTGCTGGGAAGTACCTCGATGTTCGTGCAACGTATTTAACATACTCGTATAAACAGACAAAAATCACCCATATGACTTACGACAACAACATATCGAATATATAATATCTAACTATACTAAATGTGAGTTTGTAGAAATGTATGGATGTGTTTGTCATTCTTTCACGCAAAAATTGCTGGACCGATTTAGTTGAAATTTTGTATCTAGATAGGTTATGGATTAATACATAGGATACTTAATATTCCGGTATTGCTCCGGGAACGGCTAGTATGTAATGTACGCTAACATTATAATAACATAATACTAAATAGGTTACTTCTATAAGCTTCTATGATAGTAAAAATAATACTCTAGAACCTTAAATTTAAAAATAGCGCCATCCAGTCCCACGCTAAGCAGAGCTTATGTAATTTATATCTACAAAATGTATAATTTACGGCTTTAGATTTTAATGAGATGACATGATAAAATACATTAAAGATTAATTATTTTATCCCATCATACTCGTATATTTAGATTCTTTTCATCATTAATTTTCTATATTCCCATATATTTTTATACAAATGATTGGCTCCTCGATATGAAATAAAATATTTACTTACCTGAGTGTATCTAAAAATAAAATTATGGAAATAAATACCAAAACCCTTGACTTTTCCCTAAGCAATATATTTCGTTTCTAACGATTAATAACATAAGTTGTTATTGCTTTAACTTAAAGAAAAAACTTATTTTAAGTAAAAACAAACAAACTTCCCATATCTTTTATTTTGTAATAATTTTGTCCTAGTTAATGTTTTATATGACATTAAACTACCAACAATTTCAACTATGAAGTTAAATTTTACAATAGTTTCTTTTATCTATGTTTAAAAATTTGTGTTCAGAACTTTTATGAAATTATCTAGGACTGTCCTAAATAACTTGCATGGCATATTTTTATTATAGGTAATTTCTTCATTGAAGACTAGTGGCGCCTCGCTGGTTTTACTTCTGTAATTATCCTTTTGTCGGTTGTAGTTTCCATTTCCGAGGCAATGAATACTATACTTTCTTAAAGTCCAGGGTCTAATCTAATTGGTTCGCGGAAGAGTCTGCGATGGTACCCGGGATCCCCACTCGCTGCGACAGAACGATTAACAGACGGTTTTGGTCGGTAGAAGTCCGACATAACCCGTGGTCCTTCCCCGAGGTCCATGGGTATCCTATGAGGATTTCATTTACATCTATAAAAAAGGGTCTAATCTAATTACATGCCAAATTCAAGCATTATTCAACAAGGCTACATAATATTATAGTGACGCTTTTGAATCGTCATGGTATAATTATTTTTACATTGACCACCTGTTCAGAGGGCAGTTTTTACAGAGAATAACCACAAGAAACTCTGATAGTTGTTAGTTGCTAGTAGTTTATGAGTACGGGAGTGACAAACATCCACACATTGCAAACTTTTTCATTTATAATATTGTGTCGCGTCGATAAATAAATTCCGTAAACATATTATATTGCTTTCAAGTATATATAAGGGTCCATCTTCCTGCCGTCTCATTGATTCGATATTATTCGACCGACACATACGTTAAAAGTAAATATGAAGATCTCTTTCATATTTTTGTTTTTCTTTTTGGGACTTTTTGCCTTTATTAATGCAACACCAGTTTTGGGTAAGTTTTTGTTAATGTAGTAATATCTAAATAAAAAATAAATTTGTATTTTTTTAGAGTCTGAGTGAGTGAGTCTGAGTGTTGCTATGTATTGTTTATTTATTCACAAAAGAAAATCATGTAATTTATCTATATGTCTCAATACAATAACACAAGCTCTGCTTAGTGTGGGACTATTTTATTTTATTTTTTACATTTACATTTCACCACAAATTACAATAAGGTACATAACATGATAAAAAATTTGAAATCTGTGGGTGAACTGGCCGAGTTAGAAAAACTAAGCCGAGGCCTGTATTGTAGCACTCCAGGCCCCCCTATTATAAGTCCGTATGTAATCTATGTGCTAGGTAATATTTTGGTGAGTGTATATAATATATATGTATGTAAGTATATATGTGTGTGTGTGTGTGTGTATGAATCACAGAAATATATGCGCATAGCCTTCGATCGACAGCACTGAATTGGTTTATATTGTTTTTGTAGTGTTGTGTTATTATAAGCAAAGTTTAAACAAAGATATTGAAATATAAAATAAAAACAACGGGCTGATCCCATTGTTTTGCGCCATACGCCAATGTGACTTTTAGACACATCTATATTTTTTTTAATTATACGACACCGTCTTGATAGATGTTTTATGATTTCAATTTTACGAAGCTTCAACATAATATTGTACCATTATTATTAACATTATTACGTTAACGTTTTCATTAAGATTGACTAAAAAAAATAAACATTAATTAATTTGAAAGCTTTCCATTAGGCTGGCCTGCTCTTTTGATAAAAAATGATTTTATAAAAAATCATGTACTAATAGAATATTTTTCTTTCAGATGCTGG
>JADANM010005989.1:7621991-7642456 GCA_026213755.1 Eurema hecabe
ACACGTGCATGCAAAATTTCAGCTCAATCGGTTGAGGGCAAGTGCCTTAAAATTGAGTTATAAAATTCCACCCGAACACACAAACATACATACAGACATACATACATACATACATACATTGCAAGTTAAATAAAAGCTTGTAATATAAAATAAAAACAACGTGATCAGATACGCCGATCCGAGACTGTTAGACACAAATATTTTTTTTTAATAATACGACACCTTCTTGATAGATGTTTTACGATTTCAATTTTACGAAGCTTCAACACATTATACCATTATTATTAACATCATTACGTTAACGTTTTCATTAAGGGTGACTAAAAAAATAATCATTAATTAATTAGAAAGCTGTCCATTTGGTGGCTCGCCTGCTCGTTTGCCCGCTATATAAAAAATCATGTACTAATAGAATATTTTTCTTGCAGACGCTGGGCTGGAGATCTCAAAAAGCAGAATGCGTCGTGAGGACTGCAATTTAAGGGAGTGTGAACAGTCATGCAAACGTGTCCTCTTCGCTAAGGGAGGTGTTTGTGTTAAAGGGAAATGTAAATGTGACTATTTCTAAAATACAATATAACATTAAAGTTCTCTTTTGTATATCGTTTCTTTTGTTTTGAATAAAATCAATACCCTTAACTGAGATCATTGTATGTCTTTGAAATTAAATTCTACGTGAACGAACTATTAGTACGTGTGCGGTAATTTTGTCGATAAATTTTTAAATATACTTTGAATGTTATTACACGATGAATGCGCTATCAATACGCGCCTAAATTGATTTAATTATTTATATAAAACCTTAAATCTCCAAAAACGTATATCTCAATGTAATTTTCACCTTTACAAAACCTATAAGTTCACTATCACTATTTAGTATTAAACAAAGTCGCTTTTTCTGTCCTTATATATAGGGATATATATTGTATGCTCAAATCTTTACACAACCGATTCTCATATATTTTTATACATGCATAATATATGCTTACGATTAATAGAATCATAAATAATATAATTCTTTTATCAAACATATTACAAGATTAGCTCTCTCTAACAAAACGACAATACTGCAATAGCATTACAATTATTTTGCCTTTTAACGTAATAAAAAGCACTTATTGAAAGCGGTTCAAACAGACTTAGTCTTTGAGAATTTCACGCGTGGCGTTTGTACATGAGCCACTGGTTTACAGCGCGACGGGGTAGGTTCTTAACAATCAATTTATATTTGATTCATTACCACGAAATGTCTTTACTTAAGCTAGAATTGTAGCTTATATTAAACATATAATTAACTGTTTACTTTCTGTATCATATTAATTGTAAAGAAACGGAGTTTAGCCTATAGTTTTTACTACTAAGGGTACCAACGATCAATTTTATTTACAATTTATTTACTATATTAATTATAAAGAATATTACAAAATTCAGTATACTTTAAAAAACGTGATGGTTACACTACTTACAAAGTGTGAGTAAATCACAACGGCTGTTCTGATTTAAATTCTGCGAGTATAGAAAAAAAGCAATAGTTTTCTTAAATTGATGATACAAAATATCCTTTTTAAACTGGTATATTGCATTTATATCAGAGTCCTATTCCTTAATATCTATCCATATTTAAAATTCAATTTACGAAAACGTATTTCATATGTAAGCTTGCTTACCCACACAAACTACGGGTAGTAAAAGCAAGAACTATATAAGCAGTTGAAGAGACCTAAACTCTGACAATTTCGCGGTATCAATGTGTGAGCTTAGAGGCTTATGACAAAGCCGCGAGCTTAATGTAACACGCAAAAACGTTTCTAATATCATTTGAATAAATTATTATTTAACTACGGAGTTTTATAATAGGCAGTGTTCAAAATTTTAGCCGTAAGTAGTAGTAGTTCAACTCAAAACGTAACACAAAAATTGTTTCGCGAAAGTCTTCTACACGCTGTAGAATTAAAATGGTGGGGGTTTGGACAGGGGTCCCGGGGTCCATGAGGATATAATCTTATGATTTTTCTATTTTGGAAAACGCAAAACCTCAATCACCTGCTGATTGCATCTTCTTCGCCTTATAGGCATATATGTACTGAAGAATGCATTTTTGCACAAATCATCAAACGCTAGAGTTATTTTAAACAACCCTCATTCTATATTGATGAATTTAGATTTTTACTTTAAATAATTTAGATGTTATATGATGGCTCATAAATGTATGAGGAGTCCTTTAAACTACTTAACATACAACTTTACTACATGGTTACAGATGCGAAAAAACCACGGTGGTACGGTACATATTTAAATCAGAAAATCATAAGAGAATCATGAACCTTATTCTTAATAGTTCATACTAAAAGGTTAGAAGAAATTACTACGCAATAAAAGAGGCTGTCAAAGTGAAGAGATACTCCCGCCAAGTCAGAGTAAACTTAGTGTACTTATTCGCTCGATACATTAAGGTCCCCAAAATTGATTAATGGCAA
This sequence comes from Eurema hecabe, assembly GCA_026213755.1. NCBI lineage: Eukaryota > Metazoa > Arthropoda > Insecta > Lepidoptera > Pieridae > Terias > Terias hecabe. The sequence continues at coordinate 7,624,469 of JADANM010005989.1, forward strand.
TGAGAGTGGTGTCATAAAAACACGAGCTCAAGTTTTAAGTGAACTATCACGGCCATGTGCTGCAATATTTCATGGAACCGAATAAAAGTGTCACTCTACACTTGGAAGTTGGTGTCTAGAGTGCTGTGGCAACTCGCTCGTATTAAATTATGAATTGGTATAAATGTCTGGTAGTTTTACTGTTTGAGTTAATGAGCTACCTGTGTTGTCGAGAGACTATTAGGTTTCTGTTGTGAATTTTTTTTTTATTGTTTGGTTAGTATTTAAGCGAAGTTTTACATTATCATTACATGGTATAAAACAAAGTTGTTTTCTTCTGTCTGACCCTATGCTTAAATATTTAAGCCTACGCTTTCATGGGGTTTTTATTTTAGATAATGTATGAATCCATACTAATATTATAAATGCGAAAGTAGCTCTGTCATTCTGTCTGTCTGTCGTTCCATCACGCTAAAACTACTGAACCAATTAGAATGAAATTTGATACAAAGATAGTCTAAAGCCAGGGGAAGGACATAGGCTACTTATTTTTTTAATGGACCCTCAAAAGGTTGCTCGAGGGGTTGAAATCTTTTATTATTTTACGCTTTCACGGAAAACCGTTTTGTAATGAAATTTAGAACACAGATGGTCTAGAACCTGAGATAAAACATGACTACTTTTTAATTGGAAAAAGGGTTATAAGGGTGGAAGGGGGGTCAAAGTTTGTATGAAATTCCACGCGGACGGTGTCGCGGGCAGCATGCATAAATGCGAGTAAAGAAGTCGTTATTTAAATAAAGAAGTAAAATGTTTTACACTGTACTAATCCACAAAGATCCATGTAAAAAGGGGATTCTCATTCGAAAAAAAAATTACTTGCAATGCTAAGCAAAGCGTAAGTACAGTTCTACATTTCAATTATTAAAAAACTAGCTGACGCCCAACGAAGTGGGCACAATGTTAACAATCCTTTTGTATAGCCTATGACACTCAGCAATAATGTGGCTTTCTATTGGTGAAAGAATTTTTAAAAATGGTTCAGTAGATCCCGAGAATACCCCTTACAATAAATAAAACACACAACATTTTCTTCTTTATAATATTAGTATAGATATACATCATGATGAGATCCATCGTCCATCTCAAAGGACCAAACCATGCTATACAATTGTATGTACATTTCTACAGTAAGCTAACACCAAACCAAAACAGCCCCAGCCCAGTCCAACTATTCAGAGCTCCCCTCGTTTTAATAGCCGGCTCACTTAAAAATTTACCACGAAACTGTTGTCATTTGCGTTTTTTGCATCTCGATATTGCGTTCCACAACACAAATGCCATTCCGCTGCAGGCATTTGACGTTTTCTCTTAATATTGCGGCATTCCCGCTGTTCGTTTCGTAAGCTTTATTATAAACATACATAGGGTTTTATTTCACCGGCGACACTGGTATGCGAGGAGAATGTAATATTTTCAGTGGATAGAAATAACGCGAATGTTTCGGTTAGTAGTGTTTTTTGTGGAAGTGAATTGTCATGGTAGATCGCGTTTGTATTTAGCAAAAATGCTTTAATACTGGAGTCGGATGTTTGTAACATCGTCAAATTTGTAAGGCGTTATTAATTTAGTTAAAGACAGGTAGGTATAGTAACCGTCACGATTGTTTAGCGATTGACGAGAATAGCTGCGCATCGGTAGAATCGCGCTCGTTGGTGCTCAAAGACAACACGACTGGGACAACCAATCAACGCTCGCGCACCCGACGATCACGCGCCCCGCGCGCCTCACCGCTACCTCGATACCTTATTTTTGACTTCTGCGCAGGTTTCGTTCACCGCTAAAGGTAATTGATGGTTACTATAAGTACCTAAAATAGGGTGTCTTCTCAAAATGCAATATGCATAGATGTAGCTGTGTTCAACATAGTTAACTTCGATCACATTTGAGAGTATCAGTCCTATAGCAGCAATTTTCAATTTCAGCGTAGGAGGCGATACAAGTAACATTTTGAAGTAATTTAATAATATTTGCCAAACATTTTCCTAACATTACTAAAAATAAAACTCCAAAAATTTGAATTAGCACACGATAAATAACAAAATTATCCGGTACATTCCCTCGTTGAGCTTTAAAAAGCAGTTTCTATAAATCTTAAAACTCCGTCGTTGTAAAGATGTCAGCTTACGTAACCGTAACGAGAGGTTGAATTAAAAATATTTACATAATTTAAGCAACACAGGTGGTGAATAAAGCTAAAAGGGTAAAAAGGCATACTTCTATGCGTCGTTGGTTTTATCCCAAGTTTTCCGGTAAAATGACTTCGGGATGGATTATTTTGAAGCTCGATGGATGCTGGTCTTTTGTGATTTGTTTGGATAATAGTTTCTTCAGGTCTCGCGTTGGTTGACAGCGGAACATGCTGGAAGGTGCTTTTAGAATCTCCATTTTTTCTATATAAATTATTTTTTCTATATAATATATAAATCTCGTGTCACAATATTTGTCCGCAATGGACTCCTAAACTACTTAACCGATTATTATATAATAAAATTCGCAAACCATGTGCAGTTCGATCCAACTTGAGAGATAGGATAACTTACATCCCGGTATTGCCCCGGGGACGGGAACTACGCGGGTAAAACCGCGGGACACAGCTACTTAATAGGTATATACGATTCGAAAATGGCGATGATCATATCTGGGACTTCGTAACGGTCGTTTCCTCAAGACTGAAGGTATTGTGGCTAATAGTACAGGTTACTATAACTAATAATTTCCTCGTGTTTACTTATTGAAAATTTTAAAATTAAATAACGTAAAATATTTTGGTCAGTATACGAGTATATATTATGTACTATATGAAAGGGCTTAAATGCTGTGAATTGTTTGTAATAAGTTTAATGTCATCAACAAAAAGCTGACCTGTCAACCTTGCGAGCCGTGTCATAACTTTAGGCTAGGCTTTACTAGTTTGAAACACTGTTTTTGATATTTCTATTGATATTTTACGTTGTGAGGAAATATTTAGTTCACGTATCCTTTGTGTTCTGTACTAATAGTGTATAAGGCTTTAGATACCATGCCAAAATGTGCATATAAAAATACTTTTATACTTATTATACTATTTAAAATTATAAAAAACGATTAAACTGCGACTCACGGAATATTTTATTGCAGTAATGTATTAGAATTAAAGTATTGTATGTTGTTTATAAATCATTATTTTATGTTTCAATGAATATAAACAAAAATATAACTTTATAAGAATATGTACAAAATCTGCTTCGGCTATTTAAGATTTAATTAACTTCGATTTTAATATCTATAAATGCTTTCGCATAAATATTATGTATTTCATTAAAAGAGGTTTGTTTGTAAGTTAACATTTAATAAGTTAAGGACAGCGCCATCTATCGTGTGTTATAGACATCGCTATGCAAACAGAGAAAGTGACACTTCCATTAGTTATCACAGATTAAATATACTATAAAGGAAACTTTCTTAGCTACTTACCAGTACGTAAAATTATTTGTTGGTTGAAAACTGTGACTAATATATTGATATAACGCTATAATTTTTTAAAGTACTCTTTGAAATTAAATCTTATTAAAAAGATTACAATTCATCCTATAGCTCAAATATTTTATAAATAAGTAACGGGATATGAGGATACATTTTTTAAAGTACTGGAATATTGAAATAAGTGTCTTCAATGCACTTGGGAAACGTCGTTCAAATATTTTGGACCTAGTTAGGTACCCTATCATTCAACATTGAGTAACCTTTCTTTTCGCTTATTTTTCTATACAAAAACTAGGTATTTTCGTAAGAAACTGAGCTTACAGCTAGCGTGTATGTTTGTTATTCACCCTTGTTTGTTCTCTGACCCTTCCTAAGATGTGACCTCGCGATGACAAGAACAAACGTCCGCAAACTAATACGTGTTTGTGTAGGATTAACTTATTTCTTGGGCTCGGACATATGTTGAAGTATAGACTCATAGCTTAATCCATACTAATATTTTTTTCCTATGCTGTGTATAATGCGTGTGTGTGTATGTTTCTTTTTTTTTGTTTTGGCTGCCTTTCTACATTCGTGAATTTCTTCATTAAAGGTTGCTTGGAAGAGATCGCTGCCAAGCGATAAAGCCCCCATTTATATATATAATTTTTTTTAATGTATCTTGTGTGTCATATTTATGTTCAAGTATATAATAAAGTGTTTGACCCTAGATAGCTAACCTCCGTCGAATCGACGGGCATTGCTCAGAAATATCGCCGTCTCTTTCTAACGGTGCATCGGAACGTTTTGTCGTAGCAGGCCAACTCAGTCGCCAGTGACACCTCTGCAGTGGCGCATGCGTCGGACAGGTAAGTGTTATAGTTATTGGAGATTCGCGAGTTTCACCCGTCGTTTCGACGGATGGTTAGCTTTAACGTTACTTTTTTGTATATCTAAGAGTTTATATTTTTGACCTTAGATTGTGTTTGTTATAGATTTTTACCAGGGCTTCGATAAATGATGATGCTATATGGAACCTTATAAACCAAGAGCTGTCCGATGACCGGGAGAATTCTTCTGCCAGTGAAATCGAAGACTTTGTGGAGGTAGATGAAATCCATAGTGACGAAAATTATGAACCATCCGATTCCGAAGAAAGTCATGTTTCAACACATCGGGACTTATCGTCATCTATGCCTCAGGATCATGCATCAAGCTCCAGTACTTTTTCTCCTGAAACCCCTCCCAGCAGTATCATTCAATTACCTCAACGAAACATACGGGGTAAACACCGATGTGTTTGGGCTACCACGAAGAAACTTTATGAAGACCCTCTATTTCCAACTTGCAGAACCTTGGCTAAAGACAAGACTGCTAAAAACCACGATGCCAGTGCATGTGAAAGATAAAATCAAGAACGTGCTTTTAGCGCATCCGTCCACTGGTGAAGGTTCTAGGACACTAGATTCATCAAGTCAAGCTCTTCCTCAAGCACCAGATAATGTAGAAGAGCCTTCTACTTCTTCGGGAGGAGAAAATCGGAAAAGAAAGTCGTGCGGGAAGTGCCACATCAAGAAAAAGCGTATGACCAAAAGTGTGTGTGCAAATTGCAAAGTAGCGATATGTGGTGAACATAAAATTGATTTTTGTGTCACATGCGCTAAAGAAAAATAATATTTTTTATATAATTATAATAGATTACAATGTTCCTAAGACTGTTAAATATATATATATATATATACATTATATATATATTCTAGTTGATTTTGCATGCCAAAGTTTATGATAATAAAAAAAATTGATCTTTTTCAAGTGATCTCACTTAGTTAATAGTTAAACTACTTAATTTAGTTAAAAAAACAAAATAAATAATTAAAACACAATTCAAAAAATGCATTTTTATTTACTTCAAAATAATAAATAACCTAATGTTTATATTTACAGGGAAATAAATACTTTTTTATGTACCCGCCATTTCGACGGATGGTTAGCTTAAACGGGGTATGCGCGAAGGTTAGCTATCTAGGGTTAATAAATAAAATAATATTATAAATGTGAAAGTATGTTTGTTTGTTTGTCCTTCCTTCACGCCGTAGCTAAGCATTCAATCGACCTGATTTTTGGCATACAGTTAGTTAAAAAGATGGAGAGTAACATAGGCTACTTTTTAACTGGAAAAAAGGGCTAAAAGGGCGGAAGGGGGGGTCAAATTGATATGAAAGTCACGCGGACGGAGTTGCGGGCAACAGCTAGTACGCGTATATGGCGGGAAAAGAATTTTGTTAATAAATATGTGTACTCGTATATCGAAAAAATGGAATTTCGGGAAAACGCTGTGATATGCTATTTGCATCCCTCTCAAAATAGCTTTTTCCTTGAAATTTCTTCGAATTGAGATGATCAATTTCAATCAAGGGAACTTTATACTGAATAATAATATTCAATTCAACTTCAATTTATATAAATTTCATACTTCCCACATTATACTTATTACTTATAAAAGCTATCAACCAATATAAAAACGCAAATTATTTCAAAAAGCACTAAAACAGTTAGTAATCCAGGTGGAACTCCAGCAACGTTTGCAGGCAACACTAAGATTACAGTTCACAATAGTTGCACTTAACTCGTAACTTGACGTAATTGAAACTGCCCAACTTCGCCGCTAACTGCAGAACAATGCAAATATTGAAATAGAGGCTGATAGGTTTAAAAATGAACGTTCCATTATAAGAGAAAATATTACAAGCTTATGTATTAGAACTTATATAATATATTAAGGCACCTTATGCGGTAGAATTTGTTTTATAATAACACTAGCGACCTGACCCGGCTTCGCTCGCCTATATTATGCATGTATCCATACTTAATATTATAAATGCGAAAGTAACTCTGTCTGTCTGTCTGTCTGTCTGTTACGCTTTCACGCCAAAACTACAGAACCGATTGTATTGAAATTTGGTACACAGATGGTCTAGAGCCTGAGATAAAACATAGGCTACTTTTTAACTGAAAAAACGGGTTATAGGGGGGGAAGGGGGGGGGGTCACAGTTTATATGAAATTCTACGCGGACGGAGTCGCGGGCAACTTCTAGTTATACATATAAACCTTTCTCTTGAATCACGCTATCTATTGAAAAAAACAACATGAGAATCGGTTGCGTACTTTTAAAGATTTATGCATACATAGGAATACAGGGACAGCGAATGCGACTTTATTTTTTATTAGATTTTTAACAACGCAGAAAATAAAATTGTTATAAGTCAGCAACGAGTTTTGAAATTTTGTAAGATACAATAAATAAATAATACATTGGCATGCTTAGAGAAACATCACCGAATAAGTCATTTTTAAATTTCATAGGCAATGATCACTTTCCATTACATATCCTCCTTTTTTATGGGAGGGGAATCCTTTTACAGATACCGCGACCTCCTCGGGGGAGAAGGAGTGGGTTATGTCGGACTCGCATGTATAGTACGCGTCATTTATGTTTAGCGCTGGACGAGAATAGCTGCGCGTCGGTAGAATCGCGCTCGTAATTGACGTATTGGTGCGAGAAAGACAACACTATGGGGAACCGATCAACGCTCGCGCACCCGACGACCACGCGCCCCGCGCGCCGCGCCCTTACCTCGATACCTTATTTTTGACTTCTGCGCAGGTTTCGTTCAGGCTTCAGCGCTAAAGATTCGTGACGCGTACTATAAGGGCCATACCGACTAAAACCTCTCGGTGTTCCAACAGATCCTCCTTAGTTAAGAAATTAAAGGAAAACAATTCTAAAGCCGGAAACCTCTTGGGCTCAAAAACACGTAATTCACTAATTATAATTTTCAAGAGCACAAATTAAATCCTCCTTAATACATTATTAAGACAAACCGTTACAAAAAGCCCGGTCCACAAGATGGATCGTTAAGATAACAATTAGAAGAACTCTGAAAAATAAACTGTAACCCATTTTCGTATCGTTTAATTCAATTTATAGTTTTTATTTTATTTCACGGGTAAACTTATTCTGCGTATTGAGAATCGCAAAGAAATTAGAAATTAGTATTTATCTAATAAAATGTAAAGTTTTAGGAATTATTCTTTGACTAAAATGATTTTGCTTTCTGATTATTGTTAAAGCTTTTGAAATTATAATTATACGATAACTAATATTGATAATCTCATCGGACATAACATTTCGTATGTAACTTAACGTATAGATAAGTTTATAACATAATTATTAAATATCGAATGGTTGAAAAGTAGGTTACAGTTAATAAATAATTCTAGTAGTCCGGATAAGGCTTATTACTTATTATCACTACATACATTTAATCTAAGAGACTATTATTTAAAATAATAGTAAAATAATAAAAAATAAAACTGCATCTATCGTAAAAAACTTTATTACAAAAATACACAATACTTATCTAATTATTTACATATTTTACGAATAAATTTGAGCAATACACGATATTCATATAATGGTAACAATAAAACCCAATATCACATTATGTTCCTAAGGAAACCCAAATTGCATTTACTTTTATTAAAATGCTTGTCTTATTCTATGAACTTATTGTTTATTAATATTAAATATCTAAGCTGTACAATATTGTTTCTAAAGAAACCCTTTTTAAGCAGGTTCAAGAAACTTCAAAAAGTCTAAGTCTAGATTAAGTCATATTATAATATATTTATTTCATTTATTTTACTTTTGAATTTTTGATAATTATTTTTATATTAAAAGAAGATCCTGCCGTGTGGTAAAAATACAAGTTATATCTTGAATTTTTATTACATACATACGCGATGAAAGTTCAATGTAATATAACAACTGATTAGTGCTAAAACTGTAATAGTTTTTATTACATATTTTAGACGTAATAAATACTATATCAGCACAGAAAATACAAAGCTACAGTAATGACAAAATAGCAAATATATTTATGTTATATTATATTAATAATATAATCCATATCATACTGCCTTGCTTTATGAAAAATCCTAATTTTAATCTAATACAAAATTTATATACAGATTAATCTAAAAATGCTTAAGACTTAGAAATATATTTTCTTCTACTTTCTAGACATATATAGACATTGGGTATATAATACATGATATAATATCAAAATCACTAATCCATTTAAAGTTCATTTTACAGAACACAGAAAAATTACAATTTTGAAATATAAATAACACAATACAATTCTTCTTCGTTATTTTTTAACCCCCGACGCAAAAAGAGGGCTGTTATAAGTCTGTCTGTGGCATCATAGCTCCCGAACGAATGAAAAGATTTCGATTTAATTTTTTTTTATGTATTACATGTGTTTTACGGGCGAGTGTTCCTAAGAACACTCGCCGTTCGGGAGCTATGATGCCACAGACAGACTTATAACAGCCTTCTTTTTGTCTAAACATTACATGTCTAAACATGTTTGAAGAAAATCGATTGAGCCGTTTAAAAGTTATGGGGGGTTAAAGTGGGGATAAAAAACCGAATGTCTGCAAATATGCTCAAGTGAGGTATTAAATGAAAAGTTATGACTTGTACATCACTTAAAACAACAACTTTTATAAATTTAACGTGTCCGTCTGTCTGTCGGGAGTTTTTAAAATTTTTAATTTAATTAACTCTTCCCGCGTATTAAACACATTTGTCAACTAATTCGCGCCGACTTTTGACTTAACGGCAAATATGCAAAGGTATCACAGCTCCGAGCATCATTAACTACGAATCTAACCTACTTTGACTAGTATTACGTGAAAATTCATCTGAACCTGATTTTCGTGCGTTGTCGCTCAGGACTGGACGAGCTGAAAATGGAATTTTAATTGAAATATTTGTTTGAAAATGTAACACAATAATTTATTTATCACACACACACGCGTATATACGCTTACACATACATATAAGCAGGTGACGATGAAGGAAGTTTAAAAACTTAAATAATATGGGAAAGATAGATGTAGAAATGGTAGTACATTTTTGTTTTTTTTTTCTTGTAATGATCCCAAAAATACATGTAAATACTAATTATATGCAGCGTAGTTTAATTAAATATATATTTGACCTTAACTTTGATAGCTTTATATTCAAGTATCTAGTATATACGAGTATAGTAACCGTCAAAAATGTTTAGCGATTGACGAGAATAGCTGCGCATCGGTAGAATCGCGCTCGTTGGTCGCGCACCCGACGATCACGCGCGGGTTTCGTTCACCGCTAAAGGTAATTGACGGTTACTATAATATAAGATATACTTACAAAACATTCTTAGTAGAATTTTTTCGATGCCATGTAAGGGCGATTCGAATGTCACACATAGTATGAGCGCCAGGAAGAAAGTTAAAATCAAGTGAGATATAGCATTCGCCGTCTGAAAATAAACAATTTGATAAGAAAATTGTTTTATCTGTATTTGTTAACTAGTCAAGTATCGCAGTTTTACCCGCGAATTGAAAAGAATTTCTAAATTAAAAGAAGCCTCAATTACTCTTGCCACAACAGCAACATGCGAATAAAAGTCCTGTCAAAATCTATCCATTACCAACAATACCCAAAACGAAAAATATTAAACCTTTTAAAATAATTATCATTATTTACGCCAAACTTTGCTTTGAAGTACTTTTGTTGTTCTTTCACAGTATTTCTTATCCTAGCAGTGACACGGGAACTAAAAATAAACGAGTAAAGTGGTGCTGCTACTTTATAATACAGTAATACTTACAATAGTAAAGAAAGTGATATGCAGCGGGTGCCTCAATTGCCCCACGTAGTACAATTCAACAATCCCGTTCACCAGGTACGCGCAGAATGTCAACTTCGCAATGGGCACCAGAAACCGCCAAGACAACAGTTTTCCAAATATTCCTAGAAAATAACAAAAACACTTGAACGAATATAACAAATGGAAATTTAAATACAGCAATATGCGCCCTTATCGCTAGGAATTGATATGTTCCATAAAAAGTTATTTAAATGTAGACTGAAGAGTAAAAAAACTACGAAATTATGCGCGATCTTTTTTTTTTATTCTATGAAGTGGTGAGACGAGCTGTACGCCCTCCTGATGGTAAGAGAAACGCCAGACCATAACCAACCCTTTGCTTCGGGCAGGGGTGCATTGACGCTCCCCACTTTGAGTCATAAGATGATCATACATAAAAAAGCATATATACGGTTGAATTGAGAACCTCCTCCACTTTTTGAAGTCGCTTAAAAATATAATAAAGTGTAAGTATTGCAACAAACACAGATATACACATGAAACATAAAGGAATACATAGTAATATTAGAAAATATAAATAAAAAGGTGTTCATAGTTCAATTAACTACTATAGTACTTAAGTATGAAACTACTTTAATTCTAAACTACAGAATGTCGCGGAGTTTGGTGAAGTTTAGCGGAGTGGACTTTAAGCTGACCAATCACAGTACTCATAGTTCCATTCTGAGAGCATTGTAATAAGTCGAATAAGTCTACTCCGCTCAGCTCCACATGAGCGAAAACAAGCTAATTTAAAGCTATTAAGAAACAAAAATACCGAGTCAGCCTTCGCATTCTACTAAACAACGCTCACAATACAGCTTTGTACTTGTACACAGTAAAACTAATATTAAATTGGGCTAAAACAATTATCTCTATAAGCAACCCTTTTTTAAAGGATAAGTAGGAATCAATGTCTTAGAGAAAATAAATATAAATAAAATAAATATTTTCAGGACATTAATACACAGCGCCATCTAGTCCCAAGCTACGCAGTAGCTTGTGTTATGGCAACTAGATAACGGAATAAATTACATATACATACTTTTCTTTTTTAAATACATACATACAATACAAAGCAACACCCAACAAAATGGTTGGAATCTCACCGTGTTGCGTTTTAGTGCATCGTACATAGTATTTTATGACTGAACATAGTGCATCATGTACTTAAACCAAATTGTACATATACACACATAAAAGTGCTAAAACTATTTAACTTCTAATTTTAATTAATAAGTACTTACAAAAAAATGTTATCTCCCTCTCTCTTTTTCTATCTGCCTATCTCTTTTTCACGTTCTTTTAAACATTAAATGTGTAAAATAAATATTATCCTAGTCGTTTTGTCACAGCAATTATGGCTGTTGTACTTTTATTTACTTTTAGTAGGAGGAAAGCGTATTGATAATACTGAAGAAGGTTTTTTTTTCAAGTTTTATTTGTTTCATAAATAACAAAAATTTATTCAATATGTAAATGAAATATTATAGAATACGTTGATATCAATAATGTCATTTTTTAGACTTTGTTATTATTTCCTTAGTATTTATAACTATACATACACATACAATTTTTAAACAAATTTCGCTTGCATCTAATTAATCATTTTCTCTTACCTCCGTTCCCCGTAGCGCAAGCAATGATCAGCCATCCATTGGCAATGCTCCACGCAAACCTATGCAACGATATATAGGCGGCTGCTTCGATAGCGCTGTACTGGTACCAGTCCTGATAGAAGAGAGACACTGAGAACGTGGTCACCGTCCCGAGCAGCAGGCTGGTCGTCCAGCCGAATGTCTTTAGAAGGTTCGAGAATTGGTAGCTGGAAATGTTAAGAGTTGTTAGGAGAATTAAAGGGTGATTACACGAATTGTAACTAACTCAAAGATAAAAGGGAATTATATTTTAAAGTTCACGTCATTTACTAAAAGTGTATCCCGTACATAAAAATGGTTTTCTTATAACAATATCTACTACCCTCTGTAATACAAACTTCATATGATACGAGAACTATGCAAAACTATCTCTTCCAAATATATTTTTTTAAATATTTCGATTTTTGGTGTATGAGAGTATAATTCAAAACTAATAATACATTATTAAGAATTGAATTTTGAAGTTCAAACTAGGACGTTTTTACAACTATTTATATAATTTTGATATTTAAACGAACGTACTTTTCTTTTTGTATCCGATGTAAAATATATCCGGTAAGTAATCCCATGAAATATGCGGTCATCTTCATATGAGTCTTTATATACGCTTCGATGAAATAGAAATTCGTTGCGAAGTCTGTGAATTCTCTAAAACATAAAAATTATATATTATGACGTATTATAACATAAGAGTATCATAAGTAATCGTAGTCGTAGAATTTAAATAACGAAAAAATAAATCACAATATAACTTAATTTTTTTTATCAATTCAATATTTAAATAGAATATAAACATTTTGACCAAAGAGTATATTTATACACTTCGCTATACTACTTTTAGTATTAAGTATTTAATATTGCGACTAAAGGACTTTGGTCCTAAAATAATCAAAGATACTTCAGTCATTAAGAACTGTCTATATCAGTTGTGAGTTTGTGAATCTCTACTTACTTGGCATAAAACAAAAGAGTGGGGTCCAAGTGGTCTCTATACGTGATAACAGAAGGGATTATCAGAGACACAATCGTCGCTAAACCAATGAATATGGGTCCCAATCTGCGCCAATACCACAGACTGTACACGAAAATGGGAGCCACGAAGAACATCTGAGTATCTACTGAGAGGTACCACGACTGGAACATGCACTGAAAAAAAAAATAAAACAATAGTTTAAAAAGTAGTATTCAGTAACCATGACTGTTCTAAAGTAAGACTAGAGGACGTTCATTTATAAAAAAGCAGCGATATTAAAGTGAATATACTTTCTATCAGGGTGTACTTCCTTGAAAATATAAGACTTATCCAGGATGAAATTTGGTCTTAGTAATGTGTCTTAGAAACCAGCTCCATTTTTATAAGTACCTCATAATAAAAAGACAAATGTCTGCTTGATGTTTTTTATTAAGTAGGTAATGCTACTTCTTTAACATTTACAGAAGATAAATTATATATTAGTCACTAACATCAATACAAAACTTTCTAGAGCATATAACAGATTCTCCTTTATCTACAGAAATAGTTCTACAAAGTCTTATACACAAGTTGTTTAATCATAAAAGTTACAAAGGCTACTTAACCATAAAATGACTTGAAAAGCCTCATACTGAAGGCAGTTTAATGTGAACTTACCAATCGATCAGTTCGTACGTAATTATTGATATACAGTATATTGGTCCACCAGCTGTCCATACATCTTTCCTGTTCCAGCTGAATCCTGTTCTCCCAGAGAGGCCCTTCCCCGATCTTCGGTAACCAGGTCATGTAGAACAATATTACTACGAAGTAAGCTGGTGTTACCCTGAAATTAATTCATTTTTAAATAAAACTTTTTATACCGTTGATAGGTTTTTTTATTCCTTTCAAGATTTTTACTCGTATCTGACATTTTTTTATTTTGTAGGTGCTATATATCGTGCTAAGATTAGACATAAAACTTTTATATTTTCAACCACATCATAAATTAACTAAACTGTCTATCCGAAACGACATATAAATTTTCAAATTTATCTAATGCTTTTCTACCCATACTTTCTCAATGTGTAAATTATCTCAGCTGTTAAGCTTGCTGCCAAGACCGCTCTGTCCAGAGGGACTATTGCTGGAATACTGAAACGCAACTTAAATTTAAGTACAACTTAAACCGGTCCGATTTGACAGTTCGCCATACAATTCTGTCAAAATTACGAGACTTAAGGCGTGCTTAAATTTAATTTGCGTATGACTAGGAAGAAGAATAAATTATATTCATAATAAGGCTGGTCACTGACAGCGACCTAGTTCTATAAGTTGGTTTGTCTGAATACTAATAACATTTGGTTAAAGTTAATTATTTATTTAAGGTAAACTAGCGACAAGCCTTTGCTTCGCACGCATAAATTCATTTACTTTATCTGTTAAAAACTATATGAAAATTGGTTGCGTAGATATAAAGCATACATAGGAACAGACAGATGGAATTCTCTGTTTTATACTATCTAAGGGATTTATAAGACAAGAAATTATTACCTTATATATCGGAACACAAGTATAGGTAAGACATTGAGCCTCCCTTTCCTCTTATCTAACTCAATCAAAATAAGGCGACTAAATAGAAATGCACTCAAAAATAAGAAGGTGTCCACCAGCAGAGTGTTGTTTAACATGAATGCATTTAACGGGTCTTGGATTAGCTGAAATAAAAATAAAACGTACAAATATTTGAAAATCTAGGGTTTATAAATATTATATTCTCGTCAAATAAAATTGTATTTAACTATTTCTTTATATAGTAGTATAGTCTAGTAGCTCAATAGTAATTAAAGAGTCCCATAGTAAATTTATTCTTCCTTTTCAAAACACATTTTAATCTTTTACGTCATTTCATATTAATATAAACGGTAGGTTTTTAAAACTTCATAAAAACCAGCTAAACATTCCTTTCATTTCAAATTGAATGCTAACAAAAATGAAATCAATAGCAAACCAGCCTTCAAAATTGGGAGCAATAGTCCTGTTTACACATCTTACCTGAAATTTAAAGACCTACAAAAGCTTTTACAAGCGAAGGTTACTGAGAAAATTTAATTTAAGCCTTAATTGAAAATCTAGTTGTAATAAATGTTTACAGAAGTAAAATACGAATTGATTGCTATTTATCACAATTTTCAATGCCTTTTGAGGTAAGTTTTATACTTAGTAATTTAAGTAAAATTGAATATTCCTTTAATTTTATTAGACATAAAATCCATTTAAATTCTTGCCACTTTTATAATGAAGTTTCATCTATAACAAAGGGAATTTGTATAGAGAAAAATGAATTAATCGTATTTTTAATACAATAACGATACGTTAACAATCAATATCCCATTTTTAAAAGAAGAATGATTTATGTTTTTATCTTTGCACCTTCCTTATAATAAAACTGCTGCTTTACATACCCCTAATCTTTTAACAACCTTTCTCCCCTTTATAAAACAGGCAACTTTCTAAACGTCGAGATGGTCGCTTATGTTTTTTCGTGTCTAACAATAATTATTATTTATTTATTTTCCAGAATTTTACTCTACATACAGGTACAGGTGAGGTGAGATCTGAGAGGCCTCTTGCCCAGATAACATAAATAAAAGAGAATATCTCACCCGATCCCAAGCTTTGGCATCCATAACAGGTCCACTGCCTATAAACAGACAGGCATGTCCTCCAATAATGAATATCATCGCCAATGCCTTGATCCCAGCGATACATTCTAAACCTAGTCCATTATTCTGCTTCGTAGAGAGGATCTTCTTAACGTTATTGATTATGGAGAAAGAAACTATAAGATCGTGGACGTTGCCCCCTTTTTTGTTGCTTCGTATTGCGTAGATCTCATATGATGTGGACAGGAAGAGAATGACACCGAAGAATAGTATGAGGATTCTGTAAAAGAAGATATAATGGTGCATTCATTCAATGTCAGTTGTAAACATAAAAGTATCTGTTTTAAGATGCACATAATTTGTACTTCTAGGCTAAAATAATTTAGAGATTAAGTTTGCTATACAAAGGATAATGTCTAAATCTACTAAAACGATTGTCAACGTTGTTCACCGAAAGAAAGATACATTTTCCGTCATTGTTATAGGAAACCCCAGTAACAAAAATTACAAAGCACTTTATAATAAACAAATTAGATGACTTTACTACATTTATTTATACATATTGATGCCATGCTAATTAATTGAAATTCATTTATATTTACTTTTATACGATAAAATTACGTTGCTCGTGAAAACTACTAGATTGATTTGGCTGATCCTAAATGAGTACATAGGATACCTTAATTCCGGTATTTTCGTTCCCATGTCAATGTCGAAATAAGCTACATTATCAACTAAAACAATAAACGCTCTGACACAATTTACGACGTGTTCTGTAAGAGGTTATTCTCATAATGAACAAGTAACAAAGTAAATAAATAATCTTCCACGATCGATCTCAATACTTCAAAAGTTATTGATGAGTTCGCTGTCGACAAGGAAGTAATTACTGGTTAGTTTTGTTCGCCGTTTCAGTTTTAGATAAACTGTTAGCTGCGGGAAATTAAATTTTAATAAATAAAGGTTGATGTTATTAAACAGTTTAATTTTAAATAGCTGAACGTTTATAAAAATATGGGTGAATTTTTGTTTACGCAGAGAAAAACACCTATTTAACGTTAAATCAATTAGGATTTTAATGTGTGCAAGAAGCTTATAAGCTATAGGAATATATCCAAGTAAAAATACCAATAAAAAACATTGTAGGTTAGCTTAAAGAATCGCTCAATTAAAGAGGCGAAACCGTTGTTTAGGTCTAATCTAAATAGAAGGAAAAGTTTAGGCTCGCTTTTCTAGGATTAACGAAGTTTCACCGGGATTTAGTTAATTTCAAACGAACAAAACAACTTAGCTTTGTTTGCCCAAAATTAGGCTTGGAAACTTTCATCTCTACTTTTCGTTCTATTATAACATCGTTGTATATGTACTCCCTTTTATCTATATAAAAGGGAGCAAACTCAATCAATTTACCTAATGAAAAATGGTAATCACCGCCCATAAGAACTCAGTTATGGGGTGTTTCTGTCCTTATAGTAAAAAGTCTCATCTTGAAGCATGTGATGTTTCAAAAGTAGGTTGACCAAGACATTTTTTACATAAAAGGCTATTGGAGATATTTATTTCTTTCTCCCTTTTATGTCACGAATTAAAAATACTGTACTTGGTTACAATTAATTTATAATAATAGGACCATAAAAAATACTTACATAAAGCTAATATCGAGTTTGTTGACAGTTAAAGGTCGTTGTGTGTAGCAGTCTTGTTCAGTGACCACCACTTTGGTGGTGTTACCAACAGAATGGGAAAGGATATCGCCAACAAATAGGGAGACTGAATTAGCGTCACAAGTACTAGGAACGCAAACCGCCCAGCGAAGACTCTCGCCACGACCAGTTCGAATCTAAAATAAAAAAAAATTATACCATAAACCATAATAATTATTATTTGTTACAATAAGGTATTTTAAGAACAAAATTACCAAGGCTCAAAAACTGATTTTCTGCGGCACTGAGACAAATCGTCTAGATATTTACAATATTTACAAATATACAGTTCCATGTTATCAAAATAATATATAAATGTAAATTATACCACAGCAGGAATAGGCTCTTCTGAGTTAAAACCACTTCATATTAGGAATGTGCAATTGCAAAATCATCTCATATTGCTTGATAAAAATATTTTTATCTGCTAGGCGGTTTAATTGGTTGTCATAATGTAAATGTAAATTTCACGTTAAAGCGCCTCATATTACTTTTACCACCTCACAAAGTTCTTCTAATAGTCATAAATTGCAACGTACTAGGCATCCAATTAGAAACTCCAGAGCACTCATTACCAGGAGTACATAAATACAAAGGGCTATGCGTGACCTAGTATCCCAGTCCAAGCGTCAGTAGGGCATGCAATTGTAGCCATTAGTGGCCACGGTGAAATTGATATTAGTTACGAGAGGTTCTTTGCGGATCATATTCCCCTTTGTCATAACGTATATTATACAAAGGCTTATTATATTCAATA